>JAVXUP010002184.1:0-153048 GCA_033070095.1 Escallonia herrerae | reverse complement strand
CTAAAAGGAGAGCATGACTCGGTTAGACATTTAGTTGTGTTTGTTGGATATTGTTGGCATTGATTGAGGGGGAGTATACATTAGAATGGAATATGCATATGGTAACTTGATAGGGGAGCTTACATGCTTGAATCATATACTATCTTGTTACTCTTGAAATATGCATGAAGTAGATGAGATTATTGAGCTACTTTGAATATCTTTCTTTGGATCATGAAGGAACTCTTGATGTCATCCGTATGAGTTCATGAGTTATACGCCATTATCTTGTGTATAACTATTTATTCACACATGCATACCCTTGTCTCTTTGTTGATGACAAAGGGGGAGAAATAATCTTGATTCTATATGCTATGTGATTGTGTGTTTTGAGAGAACATTAGAGGAAAGCATATCTTGTTTTAGCAAGGGGAAGCTAGCTATGGGCTTAATTGCTATATGAGATAAATTGACATGTCTTGAGTATACTAGAGATGATTGAATATTCTAAGTGAGATTGTTGTGCTTAATTGACTATCATATGATACATCTTACCTTATATAGAATCAATGTTTGTCATCATCAAAAAGGGGGAGATTGTTAGCCCTATGGTTGGATAACCTAGGCTTACATCTTGTTTTGATGATAACTACACATTGATTATGTTCTAATGTGTGCTTTGAGTGTATTCTTAGTAGGCATATACATGCACACTCATGAAGACACATTTGAGAAGTTGGATAGATGGATTAAAGCCAAAGAAGCTTAAAGTTATAGTGGACATGCTATAGAAGCTTCATCAAGTCCAATGTCAAAGAGCAACAAAGAATGCATCGGCTAAGTTACTATCGATTATAATTGATCTTTACTATTATGTAACTAGTCTTGGTTTGATGCTTGGATTGATGACTATGACCTAAAAAGACCTTAGGACACCTTGTGCATTGCATGTGAGTTCATAACCTTTCACACAAGTGTGGTTCTTGAAAATGAGTGAACTTTGGAGCTCACTCAGATTTTCTCAAAAACTATTTTGGTGCCAATCTTTTCATATCTTGATAAAACTTTTCATTAGCTTTCCAACGCAAAAAACGGCACCTCAATCCGATTTTTCTAGAGAAAGTTATGCCCAAAATAGGAAAGGGGGTTCCGTGAGGCAGCTGATAGGCAGTAGGGTAATACAGTCGACTGTATTTGAATCCAGTCGACTGCATTCCAATGCAGTCGACTGCATTGGTCAAAATTCAGTTCCAACGGCTATTTTCGAGGACAAAACTCCAACGGCTATTTTAGAGGGATTACAGTCGACTGCATTGGGAATACAGTCGACTGCAATGGCAGTTTTGCCCATATTTTGCCTCTAACGGCTATATTTCATTTGCTCTCTATATAAATGATTTGGGGCTTCATCATACACCATGGAAACCACATTCTAAGCCTCCATTCATTAGAGAAACATCAAGGCTCATAGATTAAACTTTTCTCTCTTCATCTTCATGATTTTACATCATTAAAGAGAGCATCTTTGTGAGCAATTCTTTGATTGAGAGTGAGCATTCTTCAAGTCATCAATTCTCTCATCTCTCTATTGTACTAGAGCTTAAATTTGTACTCATTTACTTCTTGAGAGTGAAATCTTGTACACATTTCTTCATTGAAAGGTTCTTGTATCAAAGCTTGGGGTTGTCAAGCTTTGGAGCTTTGGGTTTGTCAAAGCTTGTTCTTGATGTGGGCATAGCATCAAGGGATTGTAAGAGGTTCGATCTTGACCCGTAAGGAAGATCATACTAGTGGATTCTAGGCCTTTCAAGGGACTTCCTTGAAGGGGTGGACGTAGGCTTGTGGGTATATCAAGCCGAACCATTTAATTCTCCTTGTCAAGTATCTCTAAACCCTTCTCTCTTTATATTATCGTCTTACATTTGTGTTGAGATTGGTTGTTTTCTTATTTGAGTTATTGAGATTGAGGTTTGTTGTTTGTTAATTTTTAAAGTAGTCTTAAAACCCTATTCACCCCCCCTCTAGGGTTATTTTATTGGTTTCAAAGAAGATAAGTTTGACTTTGAGACTTGTGATCATTTGAGAGACAAAGTGATTGGTATGAATATGGAAAGTGTTTTTCGAATCTGATATTATCCCTAACAGTTAATCAAGATAATTACCTTTTTGGGACATGATAATGTCTTCATCATAAAATATATACAAATTCAGGGGTAAAATGGCTGGTTATCTACTAACCAGGCGGTTAGTTGGCTTTTGTCAATTTATAATTTTATCACTTATTCTGATTTATTTCTAGCCTAGCAGATTGGCATTTCTAATCTTACCCCTCTTATTGATTTCTTTTCACTAGCAATGTCCTTCCCTTCCCCTTGCTTCGAGTGAAACTTCTAGTCTGAACTACAGTAGCTTGCAAGGATGAGCTGGTTGTACATGCTTCTCCTTCCAACTATATTGAGCAACCTTCACTGATGTTGACCCTATTTTCTTGATCATTGTTGGATGTGCTTGCTTAAAAACTAGGTGTCCTTGAATTGTGATTGGGGTGCTTTAACCTGCATGAACTCCAAAGTGTAAGAAAATAAAACTGCAAGCTCTATTTTGGCGCTTTAGTGGCAAGATATTCTTACCATCTCTGACGTTCAAGAAGCATTTTGTGCAGCCATATGTTGTTGGCCCAGGTTTTCTTGTGACAAGTCAATATGTGGGCCAGTTGGCTGCCAAACAAGTCTGGCTTTTTTCCTCTATATCAGAAAATTAAACAAGTATTACTAAAATAATCCCAAACACTATAAAAAATTGCATTACATATACAACTATCTTACCAATCCCAAAGTCCTTTTTTCAACCTCCTTTCTTCTGTTAATAGCAACTGTAGGGCTAGAAGTTATACCCCCTTCTTCATCATCCTTAGTAAATGTCGTTAGACAGGATTTTTCGATGACTTGCCAAGGCTTTGAAATAAATCAGTGCTTTCAAACTTCACTTGCAATCATTGATTGCTTGAAATTCCTTTCTTACCTGAGACAATACTGCATTGAATACCTGCTTCTTGTTGCCAATGCTAGGCAAGGGTTGAAGCTGTTGCCCCTAAGAAAAACCAAAAACAACAAGTTAAACCATGCTCAACCTAGCATGGTTAATGTAATACTCCGATATTTTAACGGATTGATTTAAAAATCTTTATGAAATTTTTTTTTATCGTCGATATTTTATATAACAACTTTTAGTGGCGATTTATTTTTTAGCATCGGTATACCGATTAGCGACTTTTAGCAACAAATAGTGAAGCGGGATAGCGTAACAGCCCATAAATAATTTTCCTAACACATAGCTTATCGTAAATATTTTATTATAGACCATTTCACAATAATAAAAGGTTCAGATAAATTTTGAGCAACCAACGAAAGTTTAAAGGGTTTTTTTTAATTATTTTCCATTTAGGGTTTATATATAAGCCTACAAATACTATAGGGCAGCCGTCATCTTCCATTCTCCATCTGTTTCATGATATATATATATATATATATATATATATATATATATATATAGGGGGCCGATCCACATCTACCGGTGGGAAAATAACAATTTTCCCACCGAACCGCAGGTAAGAGCAGCGGTTGGCCAAGTGGACGGAAAAAAGGACGAAAAAGACCAAAAAGGACCAAAATGGCACGAGAAATTCACCAAAATATCGCGAGAAAATGAAAATCTCGCGAGAAAATCGGCATAATGCCCAACCGCGTGTGGGAGTTGCGGTTGGCATTAATGCCCAACCGCAACCCCTACATGCGGTTGGGAATTATTTGCCAAGTTGCATTTTTTTTTAAAAAAAGGACACATATATATTATAATAATAATAAAAAGGACATTTAAAGGACACATATATATTATAATAATAATAAAAAGGACATGAAGGACAATGGAGAAAACCCCAACCGCCACACTTAGTGGCGGTTGGTATCATTGCAAATTTTTTTTTTCTGTCGCTAAAAGTGAAAACTTAATTAGACAGTTTTTCACGAATTTATAAAAAATAGCTAGAGCTAGATCTTGCCAAATTGCAAAAAAGAGACCGTAGTTATTTTTAAAAGATCTATATTAGGGAAAATGTTCAGATTTTTCCAAAAACTGAAAAGGGGTTAACTGAAATGGGGAACCTTGTAACTTTGCAGTATAATTTAAAATATCAAGCTAGCGCGATTTCGTGCGAAACTTTTATGAGAACCCTAGGATATTAGGAAGTTCTATTTTCCAGGATTTCGGGCCATTCCGAAGTCGTTAGCTAATTGTTTGGCCGAACGGGCTAATTTTTTTAGGTCTATTTCCCAAAAAATTGCACCGTTCGGCCAAAAAATTAGCTAACAATTTCAGAATGGCCCAAAATCCTGGAAAATGAAACTTCCCAATGTCCTAGGGTTCTCATAAAAGTTTCGCACGAAATCGCGCTAGCTTGATATTTTAAATTATACTGCAAAGTTACAAGGTTCCCCATTTCAGTTAACCCCTTTCCAGTTTTTGGAAAAATCTGAAATTTTTCCCTGATATAGATCTTTTAAAAATAACTATAGTCTCTTTTTTACAATTTGGAAAAATCTAGCTCTAGCTATTTTTTATAAATTCGTTAAAAATTGTCTAATTAAGTTTTCACATTTAGCGACAGAAAAAAAATAAATTTGCAATGATACCAACCACCACTAAGTGTGGCGGTTGGGTTTTCTCCATTTTCCTTCATGTCCTTTTTATTATTATTATAATATCCTTTCATGTCCTTTTTATTATTATTATAGAATTTTTCATGAATTTATAAAAAATATCTAGAGCTAGATTTTGCCAAAGTGCGAAACAAAGACTCTAGTTATTTTCAAAAGATCTGTATCAGGTAAAAATTTCAGATTTTTTCAAAGACTGGAAAGGGGTTAACTGATACGCGCAACCTTGTAACTTTGCAGTGTAATTTAAAATATCAGGCCAGCGCGATTTCGCGCGAAACTTTTATGAGAACCCTAGGATGTTGGGAAGTTCCATTCCCAAGGAATTCGGGCCATTCCGAAGCCGTTAGCTAATTTTTTGGCCGAACGGGCTTTTAAGCGCTCGATCCGGACACCGGTTCGGGATTTTTAGGCGAAAAATCCGTAAAATAGTTTTTAGATCAAGAATGAACTCAGGAAGCTTTAAAATAGCTTTTTAAAGCACTTTTGATATTTTCTCATGCCAGGGGGCATTTTGGTAATTTGCCACCCTGCGAGGGGTGTTTTGGTAATTTTATGGTGTCAAGTTTTTTCAGTCCAGAAATGTAAGTAAAACATCTGAAAGGTTGTTTTGAAGCTGGTTTGATGGGTGTTAGGGTAACAATGAACCCCCTGGGGCATTTCGGTAATTAACCGCTCATCGGGGGCTATTTTGCTAACTGAACCAGCTTGAAAAATTTCCCGAATGATTTTTAGTTATAGGATAGGGGTGTAAGACACCCGGAAAGTTATTTTGTTCCAGTTGTTCTGAGATGTTTGTTGGGGCGATGGCTGTCAGGGGGTGTTTTGCATACGTAGCGGGGCAAAGGGGTTAACTGATACGGGGATCCTTGTAACTTTGCAGTGTAATTTAAAATATCAAGCCAGCGCGATTTCACGCGAAACTTTTATGAGAACCCTAGGGTGTTGGGAAGTTCCATTCCCAAGGAATTCGGGCCATTCCGAAGCCGTTAGCTAATTTTTTAGCCGAACGGGCTTTTAAGCGCTCGATTCGGACACCGGTTCAGGATTTTTGGGCGAAAAGTCCGTAGAATACTTTTTAGATCAAGAATGAATTCAGGAAGCTTAAAATAACATTTCAATGCACTTTTGAGATCGTTCTGATGCTAGGGGCATTTTGGTAATTTGCCACCCCGCGAGGGGTGTTTTGCTAATTTTACGGTGTCAAGTTTTTCAGTCCAGAAATGTAAGTAAAACATTTGAAAGGTTATTTTGAAGCTGGTTTGATGGGCGTTAGGGTGACAATGAACCCCCGGGGGCATTTCGGTAATTTGCCCGCAATGACGGGGGCTATTTTGCTAACTGAACCAGCTTGAAAAATTTTCCGAATGATTTTTAGTTATAGGATAGGGGTGTAAGACACCCGGAAAGTTATTTTGTTCCACATGTTCTGAGATGTTTGTTGGGGCGATGGCTGCCAGGGGGTGTTTTGCATACGTAGCGGGGTAATTTTTGTTAACGCATCCCCTTTAAAATCTTCGGAGGAAATATTTGGTATATAATTGATGTGATACATTTAAAAAGTAGTAAGCAAAGCGGTTTTGAGACTGCCGGTGGTGTAGCCGCCATATGGGGCGTTGGGGTGATAATGAACCCCCGGGGGAATTTCGGTAATTTGCCGCTCATCGGGGGCTATTTTGCTAATTTTACATTACACAAATTTGTGCTTAAAATAACTTTTAGTTCATGAAAGGGTGTGAGACACCTGAAAAGTTATTTTAAAGAGTGAATTCAGGAAGCTTAAAATCCCGTTTCAAAGCTTAAAATCCCGTTTCCGAAAAAAGTTGTAATTTTTTTTGTCACGTTTTTTTCGCTCATTGCACCTCAGGCACGCTAGTTAGCCCATTTGTAAGAATTTCGGCGAAAAACGAGACACATTATTTTTTGGATTTTCCTAGAAAGGGCCTATTCGGGCACACTTTAGGCCCCAATTGATAGCTTTCGAAAAAAGTTGTAATTTTTTTTGTCACTTTTTTTTCGCTCATTGCACCTTAGGCACGCTAGTTAGCCCATTTGTAAGAATTTCGGCGAAAAACGGGACACATTATTTTTTGGGTTTTCCTAGGAAGGGCCTATTCGGCCACACTTTAAGGCCCAATTGATAGCTTCCGAAAAAAGTTACAATTTTTTTTGTCACTTTTTTTTCTCTCATGGCACCTCATGCACGCTAGTTAGCCCATTTCTATGAATTTCGGCGAAAAACGAGACGCGTAATTTTTTCGAATGCGTCATATGAAAGGTATATTCGCGCACATTTTAGCGCCAAATTCATAGCATGCGAAAAATTATGTACATTTCTTTTTGGTATAGTTTTTTGTAACATCACAGCAGCTAGCCACGCACGTCAGGATAATGGTAATGAAGACGTCTAGCTTCATTCTTTTTCAGCTCCCAGGCTATCCTATACCTAAACGTCAAGGCATCCTTCCTAGTCCACGAGGAGTGTTTGAGCACTTCCGAGCGAGCAATGTAGTCCATGTACTTGAGGACGTAAATCCCGCAATCGTGACCGTTATATTGCTTTGGTCGGTCCTTTATCATCACGACCGTCCAAGGGTCCCCCTGTGGCCGTTCGCACGCTAGCGAGAGGACAGTAATCTGCATCCAACAATAAAAACGAGAATCAAGCCTATGAAACAAGAACAATATACTATGAGCCAAGGTCAAAAAATAAAAACTAACCACTAAAGTGATGTACTCGTTGTACATCTGTGCCAGCAGCTGTCCAGGCTCGTCCTCCCTTAGGCTATCGAATATGTGAACTGTTCTGAACGCTGGATGGAGAACTAATAGGAACCAGTGGTTTGCATGATGACAAGGTATCATGATAAGGTTCGCATCAGCAGCGAGACATTGATAGTCTGCGTTCATCATGCCTAACATGTTTCGACCTGGTTTCCACTTACTCATGCCGCCCCCTCGCCTCCATTCTGTGAATTCTCTCACCGTTAATTCCACAAAATGAGTGGGATACATGTTAAGCTTAAAATATATCTGACGTCCTCTAACGTAACAGTCATTTCACCAAACCGGAAGTGAAATGAGTTCGTCTCGCTCCTCCATCGTTCAACTAGAGCGGATATAAGGCAATCGTCGTGTCGAGACCATTTCCCGCAATCGGTGAACATGGTTAAATTTTGACGGTGTAATAGCTGTATTTGTTCCTCGTTTAGTACCCACTCTTCAAGGTGCCTTGTGCTTTGAATTGTTTCCAAAACACCCCTATCGACACCGTCAAATACGTGCCTCGCGACGTGGTCATCGTCATCGTATAGGATTGATGTATCATGAGGTCCACGGCTGAAATTCATACCTCTAAGAACAAAATATAATTATAAACCAACTTAGCGTCCATAATATTTACATTCCAAAACTATAACTGGATCTTTAACCTAGCTTACCAACACATTAGCAATAGTCATTATTTCAATGTATTAAAACAAATCCTCACTTCCCACCACTCCGAACGCTTAATTACGCTAGTTCCTACTGAATTTAGCGCCAACGTGGTTATATAGCAATATACCCCCCGATGGCCCCTACACCCCCAACACCTCAAAACCGCTTTAAAGTCAAGTTTTTAAATGGGTCACGTCAATTATATACCAAATATATCAGGAAAAATTTTAAAGGGGGAAAGTTACCAAAACACCCGCTACTTATGCAAAATACCCCCTGGCAGTCATCGCCGGTGCGTCACAAGGTTCAGAACATCCGGAACAAAATAAGTTTTCGGGTGTCTCACACCCTTTCCTGAACTAAAAGTTATTTTAAGGTATGAATTTTAAGTTGGATCCTTCCTAGCAAAATAGCCCCCGATGAGCGGTAAATTACCGAAATGTCCCTGGGGGTTCACTATCACCCCAACGCCCCCGAACCAGCTTCAAAACAACATTTTCAGGTGGTTTACTTACATTTCTGGACTAAAAAGTCGTTTGAAAAACTTGGCGCGGGAAAATTACCAAAACACCCCTCGCGAGGTGGTAAATTACCAAAATGCCCCTGGCATCAGGAAAAATATCAAATAGCCTTAAAATGCTATTTTACGCCTCCTGAGTTAATTCTTGATCTAAAAAGTATTTTACGGATCTTTCGCGCAAAAATCGCGAACCGGTGTCCGGATCGAGCGCTTAAAGGCCCGTTCGGCCAAAAAAATAGCTAACGGCTTCGGAATGGCGCGAATTCCTGGGGAATGGAACTTCCCAACATCCTAGGGTTCTCATAAAAGTTTTGCACGAAATCGCGCTAGCTTGGTATTTTAAATTAGACTGCGAAGTTACACGGTTCCCCATATCAGCTAGCCCCTTTACAGTCTTTGAAAAAATCTGAAATTTTTACCTGATACAGATCTTTTGAAAATACCTAGGGTCTCTGTTTCGTACTTTGGCAAAATCACGCTCTAGCTATTTTTTATAAATTTGTGAAAAAACTGTCTAATTAAGTTTTCACGTTTAGCGACAATTACGTTTCGTATTCACATTAAACACACATAGTCATAGTGTTACACCCTAGGAATACACATAGTGTTGAAAATTATTTCCTCCAGTTGTGTTACAACGTTCAGTTACTAAAATACCCTCGCTGAGCGACAAATTATCGAAATGCCCCCGGGGATTCATTATCACCCCTACGCGCGCCAAATCAGCTTCAAAACACCATTTCAGTTTTGTAATTACATTTCTGGACTAAAAAGTCCGTCAAAAAACTTAGCACTGTAAAATTACCGAAATACCCCTCTCGGGGCGACGAATTACCGAAATGCCCCTGGCATCGAAAAATATCAAAAGTACTTCGAAATGCTATTTTAGGCTCCCTGAATTCATTCTTGACCTAAAAAGTATTTTACGGAGGTTTCACCCAAAAATCCCGAACCGGTTCCAGATCAAGCGCTTAAAGGGCCGTTCGGCCAAAAAAATAGGTAACGGCTTCGGAATGGCCCGAATTCCTGGGGAATGGAACTTCTCAACATCCTAGGGTTCTCATAAAATTTTCGCGCGAAATCGCGCTAGCTTGATATTTTAAAATACACTGCAGAATTACAAGGTTCCCCGTATCAGTTAACCCCTTTCCAGTCTAAGGAAAAATCTGAAATTTTTACCTGAGACAGATCCTTTAAGAATAACTAGGGTCTCTTTTTAGCATTTTGCCAAAATCTAGCTCTAGCTATTTTTTATAAATTCGTGAAAAACTGTCTATCTTTGGCGCCCTAAAAAATCGCTATTTTGGAATCTATAAATGTAATACGCTGATTTGTATAAACCTAACATTGAATTATAAGGAAATTCAAAATACTTACTTGTTGTGACTTGATGTATTTAAAGAAAAATCTACCGATCTTCTAGCGGTTATCCACCGATCTTCTAGCGTAAAATTTTTTGGTTTGTATTGTTGTGGAGATTATGTAGGTGAGATATGAAGTACGAAGGAAGTTGGTAAAGATGATAGAGTGCAGAAGAAGGGTTCGGGGGAGGGGATTATAAAGAGAGAAAAGTGAGGAAGAGAGAAGAAAAAAGACAGAAAAAAGTGAGGAAGAGAGAAGAAAAAAGACAGAAAAAAACCCGTGATTGAGCGGTCAAAGGCTGCGGCAAAAAAAAAATTTGGCAGAAGGACAACACGTGGGGCATCATGGGGGAGGGGGGCATCACCCAGGGGGGGCGCCACGTGGCAGGGCCATCGCCCCCAACCGCGGGTTGTTTATGCGGTTGGGCCACGTGGCAAGGGGAGGGGCCGCCACGTGCCCCAACCGCGGGTTGTATAAGCGGTTGGGCCACGTGGCAGGGGTGGGGGGACGCCACGTGGCAGGGGCCATCGCCCCAACCGCGTATACAACCCGCGGTTGGGCCACGTGGCATGGGTGGGGGACGCCACGTGGTAGGGGCCATCGCCCCAACCGCGTATACAACCCGCGGTTGGGGCACGTGGCATGGGTAGGGGGACGCCACGTGGCAGGGTCCATGCCCCAACCGCGGGTTGTATACGCGGTTGGGCCACGTGGCAAGGGTGGGGGACGCCACGTGGCAGGGCCCATGGGGTTGGGCCACGTGGCAGGGGTGGGGGGACGCCACGTGGCAGGGTATTAATGCCAACCGCTGCTTCTTCATGCGGTTGGTGTCCTTTTTCTCCTTTTCCCCATTTTCTCGCCATTTTCTCGTCATTTTCTCACCATTTTCTCATGCCTTTTTTGCCATTAATGCAGTGTCAGTGCAACTTTTTTCCAACCGCTGCTCTTACCCGCAGTTCGGTGGAGAAATTGTTATTTCTCCACCGGTGGGTGTGGATCGGCCCCCATATAATATATATATATATATATAGAGAGAGAGAGAGAGAGAGAGGGAGAGAGGGAGGGAGGGAGCTTGAAGAAGAATTTTTTGGCGAACAAATTTCTTTTGGTAAGTTACTTTTAGCTTTTTTTCTCCCTGATTCACTTAACAGATGTAAGTTTTAGAAGAGTATGAGAGAAACTGTGAGATTTATGAGAGTTTACGGCTGTTTTTTTATTATACGTAGTGGGTTGAGGCCATGACAGCCATGACTGCCGAAGGGAAAAGAAATACTTGGGCAATCATGGCTACGGAGACATGGTTGTCTGTGGGGGGTTTGTGACTGCCGTAGGGTGTGCTTTGTGGGAGTGCAGCTGTGTAAAGCTAATTGCTTCCCTCAGTTGTAGGTGCGAGGCAAAGCATTGACCTAACTCAAATGAGAGATCTTCAGACTTTGGGTCAATGAACTGGGAATAATTAATCTTTTCTCAAGCTTTCTTTTTCTTTTTAGGAGCACAGTACTTCCTCAGATGAACTATCCACTTCCACCTCGTTTGTTGCACAGTCAGAGTCATGTCCAGCATGAACAGCCTTTGTTAAGTCCCCAACTTGAATTGTCCTTAGTTTCATAACTTCATCATCACTAACAGGATAATCACTGTCCACTATCCTCCCAAGTTCTTCCCTAACCTCTAATCAGTCTTTTAAGGATACAGAACCATCACTATAGTCTTCATCTATGGTGCTCTCTGCCTTAGAAATTCTACCAGAAGATTGCACAGTTTTAGGCAGAACGGTAATGGTGGAAGTGGCTTGACTGTTAGCTTGGCTATCAAATATAACCATAGGTTCACTTTGCTTCACATAAACTTCTATGGCCCTATTGTCTTTACATTTTTAGTCAAACCTAGGGCATCTAATCTGTCACCAACAATGAAGTCCTGAACTTAAGGTGTAACCATACATCTTAGAATAAAATTTTGGTTACTTCTCTTGTTTCTCCACATCTATTTCGTACCCTAATTTCTCACAACAATCAACCAAGTCAAGTAAAGACATTTGATCTGGATCATAATAGTCGAAATAAGCAATTGTTCCACCCAAATATACTATAACAGGAGAGTTTATAAATTCACCTCCACGGTGCAACTCAGTGGTAAAGAATTCAAAGTCATGTTCTAGATCAAAATCGAATAAAAATGGCAAGTTAAAATATGTTGCAAGTCCATTACAAAAAAAGCCTTCTTTCCCAATTTCATTTCAACAACCGCAACATAAACCCTAATTGAAAAATATAATCTAAGAGAAACCCTAATTGCATTTAATTAAATAAAATGATGAGTTGAAATATGTTGGAAGTCCATTATAGGAAAAGCTCAGTTTTTTCAATCACACTTCAATAGCCACAACAGAAACCCTAATCGTAAGATATACTCTAACAGGAAAATACTACTACTAACACACCCTGATCGCGATTAATCTTCAGTATTTGAAGAGGTAATCATCAATAATTGAAATGATCAAAAGGAGATGAATGAGGGACTTACCGTATTCTGATGTACTCAAATGCAAAAGTAGTTCCTTGCAATTGTGTTTGGGCTTGCAAACATGCTTTCCTTAAGCTCTCAACCTAAGACGTTCTTAGTTGTTTGCGCATTGTGGAGTAGTGCTGACATATCACGAATGGTGATCAAGTCATTATTGAGATCACGTTGTAAATTTCAAGTAAAAGGCTCTAAGCCCTATATTTGAAAAGGTTTTACGAGAACAACTCATATGAAGCACCATCTCTTGAATTCTAAATTACATTTCTCATTGACGCGTATGAAAATCTTGGGACATAGCCTTGTATCTTTTTAGCAAAAATGTCTCTTTTTGAAATTTAGTTCTAAACGTTGAAATCAACACTGAAGTACAGCATATAAGGTAAGATTTGGTAGGATACATTGCTTGCCGCTGATCCATACTTTTGTCGTAGGAATTGCTCTCTCCTTTCTGCGACAACTGAATTTTCTCTACATCCACAACTCCAATGCACAGCTGGCACAATTCCAAGGGAAGAATACGGAAGGGGGAAGAAATGTCAAAGTAGCAAGAAATTTTACGCTACCAACTTTGATCCCAACTCAAAATCAAAATCAATAACTGCTCCGGCCACACTACCATCTTTGACCCAATCTCCAAATCAAAATTAATAACAAAGTTAAGGTTTGAAACACATAGATACATGCCACAACACCTAAATCGCCGTCGCCGCCATATAAAGAGTAGATCATTGCTGCCATCGCCGCCGCCATCAAGAGTAGATCATTGCCGTCGGTGCCGCCATCAAAGTAACAGTTTGTTGCCGCCGTCGCCGTCAAATTAGTCGATCGTAGCCACCGCCGTATACACAGTTGATTTCCGCTTCCATGGCGAGGTAGAATCAAAGAGGAGAGAAGGAAGAGAAGAACTGCAATGGCGACATTGAATAGAAGAGCGAAGGAAGAGAATATCGGGCAGAGGCTCTGAGTGGAGAGTGAGACAGTGACAAAACACAATGGGCTGGAATTATATCCTTGATGTTGGGCTTTAAGAATTGAACCTTGGACTTTACCTTATACTTCTAATTTCTTGGAATTGAGTATGAATTGTAATTCCAATTCTAAATAAGCTGTCCAAGGTTCAATTCCAAAATCAATCTCAATTCCAAGGCTGATTCCGTGATCCAATCGGACCCTTAAAGAACATGTTTCTCTTGAAGCATGATTATAGTCTCTACCAAAGAAGTGCTTAAACAGTTCGGACGAACAGCTATCAAGGTCCACCTTTACAATAAGTAGACCATTAACTGTCTATCGGCCTTGGTGCAAGAATAATATATCAGTATTGGGAACGACGTATAAGTAAATCATATGGACATTAACTATCGACGCTAGTTGAATGTGCATATTACACCGTTTCATAGAAAGTTGTTTTCCCCGCAGCTATATGTACTGGAAGGCAACTCTTGAAAAGTCAGTACCATTACGAGGTATTGTACTACTAATGACCATGCTTGGGCATCCAGGCAGCCTTCAGAATGATGTAACACAGAACTCATCATGCTAGCATCTTTCAAATATCTTGTAAAGTTTTTCCAGCGAAGCCACCTACAGATAGAAGAATAATTACTTGAACGATTCTAATGATTAGCCACATGGATAAAATCAATACTCCAGCAAGGGACAGATGGAGGACAAGTTCCAATCATTAGAAAGCTGCAACTGTTCAACTAGCTGAACGTTTAATAAGCTTGTCATGTAATTTAAATACTCCCTACGTATCAAAGCTTTGAAATTCAAAACACCTTGAGGGCATGGGTTACCCTTGCTTTATGAAATATAGCTCAATTTGGTCACTCTTTATCCCAGTCCAAATCCAGAAACAATGACAGCAAGTCTAAATTTTTATGGTAACACGTCAGATGAACAGGGAAATCAATGGTTGCGAATTTGGTTCAGCAAAACAGCGCATAGTCTATTAATGGTTGATCTAAATGCTAGCGCGTGGACTTAGACAGTGTGGAGGCCGAATGAAGACAGGAGGGGAAGGTTAGCAATGACAAAGGCCTAAGGGAGGAGGATTTCATGGCACCGCCTCCGTGTTTGACGGTTTTCTTATGGATTTCTGGAAGGTTAAGGGTAGTGTTGCCAAGAGCTAAGGTTGGGTGAAATTTGGGTACTATGGCTATTCTTTTGGATTGTGTGGTTAAAGTAAAAAGGGCGTGCAAAGGTTTCGATCATGGTTTTTACGAGAGAGGAAGGGAGCAGGCGAGTCATTTGCTTCTTCCAAGTTGATCAAAGAATATATTAAGAATGTTCACTTCTATGACCCTAACACTTCAAGCAGGTTTGCAGGAACAGAGGCTCAAGGATGGGGTTTTAGGCTGTGGAGTTGGTGGCAAGTGGTGGTTTGGAAGTGCCGGTAGGTGGGATGGGGTGGCGGTGTGGAGGTGTGGCTAGCTGGGGATATGGGTAGCTAATGATAGTGTTGGCAGGAATGTTGTCGAACATTATCAAGATTAAGGATGATTTGGGCACATCGTCTTATTTAGAAACAGTAGGAAAACTTTGAGATAAAAAAGTTATATGTATATACTACTCCCTCCATCCATAAAATATCGATCACTTTTACTTAGCACGCATATTAACGATTTTGGTCATGTATTGTGTGTTTCCCATTTTACCCTTTAGAGAGGGGAGAATAGAGTGGGCCATGAAAGAGAAAATCGGTTGGTAGTGTGTTAAATGTAGAGAGAGAGAGAGAGAATAAAAAAGTGTAAAGTGGTGAGCTAGGAGAGAAAGAGAGTGAATTAGTAAAGAGTTAAATGTGGAGAGAGAAATAGAATAAAAAAAGTACAAAAGGGTAAATATGTAGACATACCTACAGAATCTTTCTTAATTTGGAAGTGATCAATTTTTGTGGGACGACCCAAAAAGGAAAGATGATCAATTATTAAGGGACGGATGGAGTACAACGAACGGAGTATCAGGTAGAACTGCCAGTGGTCAACATTGATCATAAACAACATAAAACAAGAAGTAAATGCATCAGAGGATTTCACTTTTGCAAGTAAATTTGATAAACCCCCATACGTACAAGGACCACTTGCCTCTCCAGAATGCAATAGAAATATGTTCAATACTCGTTTAAGATGGATTAAAATAAAAAATACCTGGACAAATGTTCCATTTGTAGCCATTGAAGTTGGCGGCTTAAAAAAGAGTCTAATGGAGGGAAACAGCACGTGCTGTATTGACCACTCGCGCTGGGCCCAAGCATTCTCAGCCTCTGAAAGCAGCTCATGCTCAAATTCGTCCTCAACTGTATCATGTTCTAAACCAGAAGAGCTTCCTATTAGGAGACATATATAAAATATTGTGGAATGCAAAACTTTATGCCAAGTACAAGCAGACACCTACTACGTACGTCATTATTACAAATGCTTATTGACAAATAGGTAAACCGCACATGTCCCCTATAGTATTGTGTTGTGGAACGGCAAATGTATTATGAACCATATAAGTAAACATTTATTGACAATTAAATTACTTGTCGTGCTTATTTTTTAGTCAGTCACGATGACATAGTCAAACAAATTTTTTTCTTTATCAGATGGTCATCAGATAACATCATGCATCACGTTTAAGTTTCTATGGATTTCTCTACAAATATTGGAAGTCAAGCTACTAGATTTGCTCTACAAAGCTTGTCATCTTTTTCAAGAATAAAGGATCGCTCTCCCCTCAATCTGAGATCAAACTACAAGCCCTGAAACTAACGTCCTCTAACATCCTCAAGATCTAGCGATCTACAATGTTTTCCTCTTTCTTCCTCAAATCTAGAGAGGATCGTTGTTTAATTTGGGATCAAGACTGACCCTCAAATTGCAGTTTTTAAAGAGCGACTGGAAGATCTATTTCAACCAGAATTTTGTACCATCTATCTTCAACATGCATGGACCTGGAATGACTATGAATAGCCTTTCAAGCAAAGAATAAGAGAACGAATAAGAGGAGACCATCTTTGTTTAGGGACTCATCCGGACATTGTACTCCTTCCTTTTGCTTGAAATCAATGATATCGTATTTGTCCCAATATTTCCTGTTCTTTACTTCAGAGACTACTAAATTTGCGTGTAAAAGTTTATGGCACGCCCACGAGACATCTCAGCCACTTGAATCTCTTCTCTGCCCGTCATCCTTCTAGTTTCGAGCTTCAATGGCCCTAAAGATGACCAACTTCAAGACACTTGCTCTCAAGCTTTGCACACTAGATCCTGTACTTGCAAGGACCAGCATCAGTGTTCTAAGGCAAAGGCTAAAAAAATCAACTGCTTTCACAAAATAGTTCTTCGATGACACTAGCTGTAAAATTCAAGGCCACAAAACGAGTCATCCATCAACGTCGCAGGAAAAACCGCTACCTCTACATTTTGAAAAAGTCTTTTCGTACTCAACCATAACTAAGATCTTCTTTAAGCGACGTGCCCGCATCACCAGAGTTCTAGCTCTCCAACCTTTGTGTGACTCGACAATCTACAAAGTCAATAAGTTCTATCAACTCTTCTGACTATAAAGTTGTGCCACTCCTCCCTCCTGATGCAGTAAAGCTCTATTAACGATTATATTGACAGTACGATGAAGACTCTCAGATCAATTACTTACTTCGGAAGTAGATATTACAGCTAAATCTCACAACATTTTAATAAATACTGAGCTCAAAGTGTCAGAAAAGTCCAAAGCTTCAGAATTCACCATCTCTTCAACTACTTTTAACATGGGGCGATTGCTGAGAAAGTACAAGGCAGGTCTCCCGTTGCCAAGTTTGACACTAAGTCTTACTAAAATAGATGCCACAAAACTATCAATCGCTGAAGCTGGAAAATTTTGATGGCACAGAAGATCCAAGGAAGCATATTACTCACTTTGTGGAGACATGCAGTAGTGCTGGCACTGGAGGATATCTTATAGTCAAACAGTTCATCCAATCATTAAAAGGATGCTTTCCACCAGTACACAGACCTCGAGCCAAATTAGATCCAAAGGTAAGAAGACTTAGGGAAGGAGTTCCTCGACCGGTTCTATAGTATTTGGCATACTGTAGGTATCATCAAACTTACAAATACTCACCAAGTAGAGGATGAACCAGTTATTGACTACATCAACAGATGGAGAAGCAATTACTTCCGCCATTTGGAGGCAAAGCAAACAACCTTCGAACAACTTGATAATGAAGGCGAAGCTACGTTAAACTTGACTTTAGTTGTCTTCCAGGAGATAAAGTCTGTTATTTCCTCAAGCCAACAAGAAGACGACATCATTGGTACGCATGATATGGTATCAATGGACGTCTACTTACAGCCTATGTTACATGGACTCGGTGTTGGTGTCCGGATCGGGTACGTGTCCGAGTGTCGGACTCGCCTATTTTCGAAATTCTAGGATACATGGACACCGTCCAAAAGTTGGACACGGGTACGGGGACACGGCTAAAAATTTTAAGATACACAAAATACTTTAAATGAGATTGAGTATTAAATATTTTTTTTATGGGTATATATAAATTTCACATAAATTATATATAATTATTGTCTAGAATAAACAGGTTCTTTCATTTTTTATTGGACAATATACATTTTATTTTGATTTAGATATTTTTTATACTTTTTTTTATAAGTCTATCAAAAAGTTCGAAAAGAAAAAAGAAAGGCCGTACACAAGAACCATCACCCACGTGACCAGCTCCTGCAGAAGGTACTAAGGCTGTCAAAACTCAAAAAGCAGACAGAAGACCCACTGCCCACGTGACCAGCTCCTGCAGAAGGTACTCTCTCCCTCTCTTCTCTTCTTCTTCTCCTTCTTTTCTTCCTCTTCTTCTCTACTTTCTCGGAGGTCGATGGCAATATCTTCTTCTCTTTTCTCTCGCATCAGAGATCTTCTTCTCCTCTCTCTCTTAAAAACCTTCACAGCTTCTTTCTTCGATCCTTACCGTCACTCTCTGGACGGAATGTCAACGTGGCGTATCCGTCCGGCAGATGACGGATCCGACACGGCTCCCGTACCCGTGTCGGCGTCGAGTCGTGTCGACACCGCCCCTTCACCCCAAAGTGAAGGGTCCATGTAACATAGCTTACAGCTCAAAGATAGGACATTTCTTCTAATCACAGTTGAATTTGCTCGACTCTCTATCTTGAACAATTTTGCTTCATCACACTATAGTGTCTTCAAGCGCTTCTTCATACGAGCCTAACTTGTTAGTAAAACATTTCCGACAATGCTTCAACACAAAACTCAAATTCCTGTAAGAACTCCTTGACAAGAGTTGGAAATATTGACAATTATATCTTCGGGGACACTCACCTATATGAGTTAAAAGATGCATTCAAATTTCATTAGGACCTACATGACAAAGGTTGAAAATGTCTGCGAAAGTGTTTCCATCTCCACAATATCAAAGAACTCCTTGATACAATCATTCGCAAGAGCATTTTTGGCGAAAGAGTTAAAGATGCAAAATCTGAACCACGTTTTAGTTGATCCATTTGAAGTACATAGGCAATCTAGACCCTAAATCCTCAGTTCAATTTCAAGACTAGCCTTCCATTCAAACAACAGTATGTCGTGCCCGTAAAAAAACTCTCGAGGACGCATTTGTAGAAGGCAAAATTCTATGCCAGTTACAAACAAACACGTATTATATATTTGATGCCAAAGAAAGTCGGTTCGCAGTCGACGTGGAGGTGCCACAAGGAATGCAGTCCGAGTCAGATGCCAAGTGCGCTTATGTGGAACACAGCAAGGGTGAAGTAAGGGCAGAGACCAAGGGCTTCCCAGACAGAGCCTGAGGGTGGCAGTGCTGTGAGGGCGATGGCACAGGGTGAATACACGACGACAGTCACAGTCCGATGCTTAGGTCCAGAGTCAGGGTCCTGTATGTTTCTCTCTAGGATTCTAGAGTGAGAAAGTGGAAAGTCTGAAAATGTTCCAAAAACGTTCCAAATGAATTCTCAAGACCTCTATTTATGGAGATTGAGATAATGATGTCATTAACCGACATGTGGCGCTCCCCGGGAGTGACACGTTACGGGTGCTGCTGCTCCACGAACTGTCGGATCGCATATTCACCCGGCCTGCTCCTCACAGCGTCACTCTGTCTGTTTGGAAAGACTGGCTCTCACAGCGTCGGTATGGCCAGAGAACCCCCTTGATCTAGCCACCAATCCAAGCCCTTGCAGAGTCCCACAGGCCTGGCAGCGATGGGGAAGACCCGACGCCCAGCTGCCAGGTGGACTAGGCGCGATGCCCTCCGAAGACTTGCTCCCGTCTCGGAGTGACCCGAGGGTCATAGTCCCTAAGGGTGCCGACGCGAGCCCCCAGTGCGGAGCACGTAGGCCAATCACGAAGACACCCTGGCGGAGATAGTGTCCCGAAGGAGTCGCCTATCCCGCGGGTGAGTCCTTGTGCCGGAGCACTCGGAGCGCGTCAAGGTAGCATCCCAGAGGAGCCATCTACCCAACAGGCCAGGTAGCATCCCGGAGGAGCCATCTACCTGGCGGAAGGGGAGTTGAAAAGCTCCTTGGCAGAGATAGTCTTAGAAAGTGAGCCTATCCCGCAGGTGAGTCCTTGTGCCGGAGCACTCGAAGCGCGTCGAGGTAGCATCTCGGAGGAGTCGTCTACCTAACGGGCCGAGGTAGCATCCCGGAGGAGCCGTCTACCTGACGGGCCGAGGTAGCATCCCAGAGGAGCCGTCTACCTAGCGGAAAGGGAGTGAAAAAGCTCCCTGGCGGAGATAGTGTCCCGGAGGAGCCGTCTACCCGACGGGCCGAGGTAGCATCCCAGAGGATCCGTCAACCTGGCAGAAGGGGAGTTGAAAAGCTCCCTGGCAGAGATAGTGTCCCGGAGGAGTTGCCTATCCCCGCGGGATGCTGCATACTCCGGAGAGTGGGTCGAAGCATGTTCCACGTCCATGGCGGGAGCGTATGGTGTGGTGAATGAGTGGTGCCCGAGGGCATGTAACATGATTATGGCGCATGGGCGCGGCAACGACCGTCGCAGGACAATAGCTAGTGCCGAGGCACGTCATGGAGATGGCGCACGAACGCGATGAAGTGTGTACGGTGCCCGGGGGCACGACATTGTGAAAGAGAGCCTGGGGGCACGGCTGTATCAGCAGCGCGGCGCATGGGCGCTGCAGAGTACGTATGGTGCCCGGGGGCACGACATTGTGACAGAGAGCCTCCGGGCACGACTGTATCAGCGGCGCAGCGCATGGGCGCGGCGGAGTGTTTATGGTGCCGAGGGCACTGTAGTGTGACAGGGAGCCAGGGGGCGCAACTGTATCAGTGGCGCGGCACGGGCGCGGCGGAGTGTTGGAGTGCGGCGCCCGGACGCGGCGACGAGGGTCCCGGAGACGGCGCCTGGGCGACGAACGACGAGCGTCGCAAAGTTGGCGCGCAGGCTCCGGCAACAGGGGTCGCAGGGTGACTATGGGCGACGGGATCGCGAAGTGACGTCCGGGCGACGGACAACGGACGATGAGGTTCGCGGACGATGTATGGTCCCTTGAAGGGAAGTGAAGTTGTTAAGGGGAGGCCGAGGCCGACCCCCAAGGGGAGGCCCAGGCCCAGGCCCAGGCCGACCCCAAGGGGAAGGCCAAGGCTAACCCCCTTGGGCAAGTGCCAAGGCACGCCGACGAGCGACGTGCGACGTGCGACATGCGACGGTCGGAGCGTGATGAGTCGCGCAAGAATGAGTTTCTTAGAGACGAAGTCACGTAGAAAAAGTGAGAAGTGCACGTGACTTGAGCATGCATGTGTTTGACCAGTTGGAAGCGTTGAATACTGATTGTTGCTTGTGCGGACGTGTCGTGCAAAATGGGACCCCCAGTGGGCCTTTGGGTGCGACCAGAGTAGGTTGGGAACAATATTTGTCCTTGAAAGATCATCATCATTACAAGGAAGGATCTCTCTGCTGAAGCCGTGATCAAACTACACCCTTTAATTGGCGTCTTTAGGATCTGCAAGATAATTGTCTTCCTCGATAAATCTAAAGAGGTCGGCGTCCTTCCATTCGGCATCAAGACGTTAGCCCTTGAATGGAAGTTCTCAAAGGAGAAGAATACCATCTTTGTTTAGGGATTGTCATATAGCTGACAATACATTGCCAATCATCGAATGGCACCTGACATTCCCGTCAAACTCCGCTGAATTCTGAATCGATAGTTGTTATATTCAAGCAGTAGGATTTTGAAAGAACTCTAGCTTGATCTCCAAGGATAAGGCCCAAGCGCGGCCATCAGTCCTAATTCTATTAGGGTTGTGATAGGTAGTGCTGTAAAAGGGTATCCCTCCAGGTATGTAGACAACTATCCACACAAACATCACCGTCATCATGTAGTTGTGTAACTCTATCTTGATCTCAAAGGATAAGGCCCAAACGCAGCCGTCAGTCCTAATTCTATTAGGGTTAGTGCTGTAAAAAGAAGACTCGTCCAGTTATTAGCAACTATTCACACAAACATCACTGTCATCATGTAGTTGTGTTCTGACTTAAGTATCGGAGAGTTCTCCTGCTCGAACCTCAACTAGCATTATTTGCAGACTCGAAATATGTGTCCACAGATATCGAAGTACAACTAATAAAGCACCGTTTCTGACTGCTCCAATAACATCGAAGTAAGCGCAACATACCAATATAGTCTAACAAAGCCCAGTAGTCCACAAAGACATTCTATTTGCAGCTTGCTTTTTTGCTATATACTGAAGCAACGTCAGATATTCACTCGAAGCGAGATCCCAAAGGGCTCCTAACTTTGAACTGTTGAAGCGAAGAATCAATAAGCTACGACAGTCTTCCTGCAACTAATGAAAAAAATATCTGAGCAGCCCTATACATGTCCAACATCTTGGACAGATACTTCTTAAGGAGAGCTGAATTAAGATCGAGATCTTATTTAATATGCTTTGACTTGATATTTCTCTCCGTGCCACTTGACAAGAACAATAAGTGCAAAAAAGACATACATACCCCACACCCGCGGTAGGGGAGAATGAGGGGGTGTAGTAGCAGTCCATACCAATATGTATACACTTCATCTTCCAATGCAGAAATAGGAATATATACAAGGAAAATCCCCGTCGTACAAATATGTACATACTGCACGTATATGTATATAAAGCAACCAACTAAAAACCTAAAATGCCGTATGTTTAATGTATCCATTTTCTGCTCTTAACATTTGCAAACTATCCGAGCCTTCTGTCTGGTATTATATTTAACAGTCCATCATACCAATATGTATACGCTTCATCTTCCAATGCAGAAATAGGAATATATACAAGGAAAATCCCCCTGTCGTACAAATATGTACATACTGCATTTATTTGTATATAAAGCAACCAACTAAAAACATAAAATGCCGTGCGTTTAATATATCCATTTTCTGCTTTTAACATTTGCAACTATCTGAGCTTCTGTCTGGTATTATATTTAACTTGTATTTTTATGAAGCTCGAATTTTCCGTAGCAGTAAAATTTGAAATGCTAGTTTATGCATACTACAGTATAGTTTATGGGTTATATAGTACACACAAATTTGTATTATATAGTACGCACCAAATGTCATTTGTGTTTTATAGTAAGCACATATATCGTCAACTCACATAAAATCTGATAACCTAGGAAGCACCAACACCTCAAATGGGTCGACGTATGGTGTCCGATACCTACCAACATTTGACACCTTAACGACACCTCTAGACACGTGTCCAACCCGTCTCAGCGGTGTCCGAATTTTTTTTTATTTCTTTTAATTGCCGGACACCTCGTCGGACAACTGTTGAAGAAGTGTTGGACCACCTCTTGAAGAAGCGGCCTCACGTATGGGGCCAAAATATAATATTACAAACTTATTTCAGGATTAGTGAGTAATACTTGACAAATTTGGGACTTTTTCGGAATTGAACTTTTAAGCTAAACCCTAATCAGATCGACCCAAGAAAAGGTACCCTTCTTCTTTCTCTTAGCCTTCGTTTTTGTTACCGAAAGCATCCAAGCTTGCCAGTCCAAAGGAAGACAGGTCAAAATCTCCGATCTCATTTACATAGCCATATGGCTATATAAGGCCTCTCCTTCATGCCTTTGGTCCCATATCTTTTTTCCTTCTTTCTTGTTACTGTTGAGACTCTAATCTTGGTAGTGTTGAGACTTTCAGCTGCTTTTTTGCTACCGATCTCCTTTCTTGCTATTGTTGAGACTATTTCATGTTACTGTCTTATTTCTCATCCATTTTTTACGACATTAAGCTGCTCCAATTGATATTTACTTTCATCGTGCACATTAAAAAATTCAGCGGTGTCCAAAAATTGGCTTTTTGAAAATTGTTGTCTCCATAATCTGGTTTTTTGGAAATTGCGGTGTCCCGGTCGGTGTCGGCGCGGTGTCCGTGTCCATGCTACCTAGCAGATAACTCACTCTCAATATGATCCCATTGTCTGCAACCACCCCCATCCCCAACCACGTTGAGGAATTCACTGATACCAAGGAAATAGTCTTTGCAGGTGTTAGTGTTTGCTAAAGAAGTAACAGATTGGGTAAAGATATTCATAACAAATACGAATGATCGACCGACCGACCGCAAGCACTATTTGATGATAGAACCGTTGTATAGACTGCTCAATCTACCCCCTGGAGAGAGCAGTGAATTCATAAAGAAATGCTTCCAATAGGTTGCAGAAGGTGGATAGTTTCGGAGGGTAGATATAGGCGTATTTGTTGAGGGATTCCAGAAATTGGCCTCACGCAAGAGCTAGTGGAAGAGGACGAAAATGCAATGCACAGCCATACAGGAGAAAGAATTAGGCCGCACCGAGAATGACACTTGTGAAAAGAGCTGAATTAGACCAGTCTGTTGAAGTTTTTTATCAGAGTTTGTAAAGTCTTTTAGTGGCGGAACTAGTAAATGCTTCAGGGTGGGTAAAAATTAGTAGTCGTAACTTTCTGTCTGTTTTAACTGCACGAGATATGAATATGATACATGACATGCTAAATCATTTTGTTGGTAGAACTAGATGCATACCCATTTTCTTTTCTACTTATAGATAAATCAACACCCTATCAGAATTGTGTCACCAACGCGTTAACAGAAAAATAATTGCGCACTGAGATGTGTAATCAAAAGAAAGTGTTGAAGAGGTTAACGTGGAATGTCTAATACTAGCCTCCTATTTCATTTATATTAACATGGCAGTTTTACCTTTTGTAGCTCTTTAAAATCCTTAATCGTTTGGATAGCTTATTTCTCATGGCTTATGAAGCCAGGGAGTGACCTGAGGATTTTATGCCAGTCTCATCGCCAAAGAAAAAGTGCGATTGATGGATCACTAATGCCATAAGAATACTTCGAGGACGTTCCTACTAAAGCCGTAAATGGCCTAAATCTTCCTTAAAATAAGAACGCACTATGTTAAAATGCAGCCCGGCTATAACTATGTTCATCACGTGCTTGTGTTGCATAAGTCATGCTTTCGAAAGTTTCCCAAATGTTTTCAGCCAAGTACCCACCCAAAACTGAGAAAAATTATGGAATTTCTTATTTGAAAATGATTTAGTACAAGACCTTTATACAAGAAAGTATCGCTATTCTAGGAAGGTTTGACATATCGCTATCCTAGGAAAGTTTGACATGTTGCTAATCTAGGAAGGTTTGACTAATTTACAGATAATAATTTACGGTTAATCTCCTATACTTGTAAATATAAATTTGTCCCAGAAATCTTGGGATTTCCATCAATTCTAAATTTCCAACCCCCCCCCCCCCCCCCCCTCAAGCTGGGGAGTAGATATTTTCCATCCCTCGCTTGCTCACAATCCTATAAAATGCTGACCTTTCAAGCTTCTCCTTTATGAATTTCCATCCCTCGCTTGCTCACAATCCTATAAAATGCTGACCTTTCAAGCTTCTCCTTTATGAAATGTTGGTCAACTTCCACATGTTTAGTTCTGTCATGCTGAACTGGATTATGCGCAGTGTTGATTGTAAACTTGTTTTCACAATAAGGCTTCATTGGGGTCTCTGATTTAATCTTCAAGTCTTTGAGGATAATCTTGAGCCATAACAACTCACAAATACCTTGTGCCATCGAACGAAACTCCACCTCTGAACTAGATCTTGCCACAACTGGTTGTTTCTTACTCCTCCAGGTTACTAAATTTCCACCAAGAAAGGTACATTACCGTTGATCTTCTGTCAGTAAGAGAGCCTACATAATCGGCATCTGTATATCCTTCTAGTTCCATATTTGTGTCCTTTCTAAAGAGAATCCCTCTTCCTGGGCTGCCTTTTAGATATTGTAAGCTCTGGTATACTACATGGAGATGGACATCTTTAGGGTTTTGCATGCACTGACTCATCACACTCACTGTGTATGCAATATCAGGCCGCGTGTGTGACAGATAGATTAGTTTCCTAACAAGTCGTTGGTACATGCCGTTGTCTGTTGGTTCTCCTTCCATGAACTCTGCTAGTCTATGATTTGGCTCAATAGGCGTGTCCGATGGTCTACAACCAAGTTTACCTCTTTCTTCTAGCAGATCAAGAACATATTTCTACTGTGAAACAAAGATTCCTTCCTTGGACCGAGCTACTTCTATTCATAAGTACTTTAATTTTTCAAGATCCTTTATTTTGAATTATTTTGCTAAATACTTGCGAAGAGCTTCCTTTTCATCTGAATCATTTCCAGTTACTATAATATCATCAACATAAACTATCAACGCCGTAACTCCCCCTGAAGCTGAATGCTTGATAAACAATGTATGATCATCCTGGCTCTGTTTGTACTTCATATTCAACATTGCTTTAGTAAATCTTCCAAACCATGTCTGAGGAGATTGTTTGAGCCCATACAACGCCTTTCTCAGACTGCACACTTTGTTTTACCCAGATTTATGCCACCAAAGCCAGGTAGAACTTCCATATAGATTCCCTCCTCAAGATCTCCATGTAAAAAGGCATTCTTCACATCGAACTGTTCTAAAGTCCAATCATAGTTTGCTGCTGGAGATAAAAATACCCTAATTGTATTCATCTTCGCCACTGGAGCAAATGTCCCCTGATAATCCACCCCATAGGTTTGTGTAGATTCCTTGGCTACTAGTCTCACTTTGTACCTCTCAATGGATCCATCAGACTTATACTTGAAGACCCATTTGCACCCTACTGGTCTCTTCCCAGTTGGTAATTCCACTAGTTCCCATGTTTTATTCTTCTCCAAGGCCTCCATCTCTATTCTCATTGCATGCTTCCATTCCTCTTTACCAAGTGTCTCAGATAATGTTTGTGGGATGGCTACAGTGTTTAGATGAGCAAGGATGCTTTTATGTGAGGAAGATAATTTTTCAAAGGACAGAAAATTGGATGAAGGATGTTGTGTGCACTTTCTAACACCTTTTATTGTGGCTATAGGCAAATCTAAATCAAGGATAGTAGGTGGTACCCCAGTTAAAGAACTTACCTCATTCCCAAGTGACGATTCGGTTTCTTGAACTTGCACAGGATTTATCACGGGCTTAATTTTTCTTGAGTAGACCTTTAGTGGCATTGTAAGTGTAGGGTTTATTGGCCTGAATGGTTCTTCCGAAAGATTTGCAAATGATTCAACTGGTTCGGCTTCAGAATCCTCTCTAGAAATGAGTTCCACTTCAAGACTGGATTTAGTTTGCACAGGAGATGTTTTAACTAACATTGATGGTTCTCTCAAAAACAAATCCTTATCTTCCATAGATGGTGTTTCCCCTGAAGATAAGGACTAGAAAAGTAACTTTCTTCTTCAATAAATGTGACATCGGCTGAAACATAAGTTTTACGAGTGGTAGGATTGTAGCACTTATACCCTTTCTGAGTAGGTGAATATCCTATGAAGACACGATTGACAGCTCTAGGATCTAGCTTGCTCCGACCACTAGAGTGAACATGAACAAATGAGACACATCCGAAAACTTTAGGATCTAAATTAGTTGACACATTGAAGTCCGGAAAATACTGAGAAAACACCTCCATTGGACTTTTAAAATCCAAGACTCAAGACGGGATACGATTTATTAGGTGAGCAACAGTGAGGACAGCTTCCCCCCAAAAGATTTTTGAAACATTCTTTTGGAACAAAAGTGCACGAACAGAGGCTAAAAGATGACCATTTTTTCTTTCGACAACCCCATTTTGTTAGGGTGTGTCAACACATGATGATTCATGAATAATTCCCTCCTTTAGAAAGTATGGAGACAAAATTTGATTAAAATAGTCTCTAGCATTATCTGTCCTCAACCTCTTAATTCCAACATTGAATTAAGCTTTGACCTTTGTATGAAAAATATGAAAAATGTTGCCCACATCAAATTTTTGCTTTAGCAAATAAATCCATGAAACCCGAGTGCAATCATCAATGAACGAGACAAACCAACGAGCCCCTGAAATGTTGGGGACTCGAGATGGACCCCAAATGTCATGTGGATCAAAGAAAAAGGAATTGTAGTTCTCTTATTACTCAAAGGAAAGGAAACACGTCGGTGTTTAGCAAATTCACAAACATCACAGTAAAAATCATTTGCATTGACATGTTTGAACAAATATGGAAACATGACACTAAGAATGCTAAAGGAAGGGTGTCCAAGTCTAAGATGATAAAGCCAAATATGGTCTTTGTTGGAATGAGGATTGCTGGAGAGAAACGAGAGAGGTGAGTTGTTCCCATTATTCGCTTGGCCACTAGGTAACTCAAGATAATAAAGACCATATCTTACCCTAGCATGCCCAATCGTCCTCCTCGTAACTTGATCCTGAAATACAAAAGTACGAGAAAACACCACACTACAATTTAGATCCTTTACAAATTGATGTATAGACACAAGATTTGTAGATAACTTAGGTACATGTAGCACGTTTTTAAGGGTATGGATGGACTTAGGACGATATTTCCTTGGCCGGCAACGGTGGCCAGGGATTCATCAGCAATGGTTGTTTTTCTGTTGCTAGGACAGGGATGGTAAGTGAGGAATTTGTGTGAAGAATGGGTCATATGATCGATTGCCCCGGAATCAATAACCCAGGAAGTTGAAAAATCTGAATTAGAGGCACTTAAAAGCATACGAGAAATGAAGTTTACCTGAATGTGCCAAGGAACAAGTACCTTTAGACTTCTCTAGTGAATCAAGGAGTGATCTGAGCCTTCCTATGTCTTCTTTGATGAATTCATTCTCCTCTCCGCCGCTGGAATTTACATCACCGTGTGAGATGTCTTCCCTAGATTGAGTCATGTGCACCTGGCTTCGTAGTTTTTCACTTCTAGGTCCAGCATTCCAGTGAGAACTTTGTGATTTTCCATGAAGCTTCCAGCACTACTCTCTACTCTCTGGTATGACGAGGCTTTTTACAGTAAGTACACCACATTTTATCCTTGCTTAATGGCCGAGACTCCATTCACCCAGCTTCTGAATTTGCAGTATGGGAGGCCAATGTTTTTCAGCATTAAACTTCGGGTTCTTATTAATAATTTTCCCTAACATTGCTGATTCTTCAACTGGTTGAGCATAAAGCATCACTCCCCTTCGACTTTCTTCATCATTGATGATGGAGATGGTCTCATTCAATGAGGGTAACTCCTCTTTTCCCAAAATCTGAATTCTCACTTGATCAAACTCAATATTTAAACCAGCGAGAAAATCATAATTTCGATCCTTTTCAATGAAATTCTTTAACACAGCTGCATCATCGCTGCACTTCATCTCAATGCACCTATAACGATCCATCTCTTGCCATAGATTCTTCAAGAGATTCGCGTACTCCGTGACTGAGGGATCTCCTTGTTTGGTGTCCGCAATTTTACTCTTAATCTCAAAGATTCGAGCAGCATCCCTGACCTTGGAATAGGTCTGTTTTGCGGCTTCCCATATTTCTTTAGATGTTGGTAGAAACATAAACGTATCACTAATTTCTGGCAACATGGAATTCCATAGCCAAGACATGACCATGGAGTCCTCTTCATCCCAAGCATCAAATCTGGGATCTCCCTTCTTGGGCCCAGTACCAAGGAGATGACTCAATTTCCCTTTCCTTTCAAAAAGGTCAGCACCAATTGAGACCAGTTCATATAATTTTTGCCATTCAATCTGTAGGCTAATTGAATGTTTTGTAGTTCTCTTATTGTTTGATTGGGTTTTACCTCTTCGGATTGGGCACTGGGAGCTCTCTCAGTTGTGGAAGACATGGAAGACATGTTGAAACCTTATTGAAATAGGAATTAAAGGGAAAAGAATGGTGATGAAGATCAATGGGAAGAAACATTGGACAAAGGGCTATAAAGGCTGGAGAATAAGAACAGAAACGGCTGTAAGAAATTTCAGCAATGAAGGCTGAACATATAGTGTGCAAAAAACTCTGTTTTGGACCTGCAAACAGAGTAGAAACAGAGCACAAACAAACAGCACTATGGTCTCGGCAATGAAGGCCTGTGTGTCGAGGTTTCTGATCCCAGAAAAGAGCCTAAAGCTCTGATACCATGAGGAAAATTCTGGAATTCCTTATCTGAAAATGATTCAGTAGAAGACCTTTATACAGGAAGGTATCGCTATTCTAGGAAGGTTTGACATATTGCTATCCTAGGAAAGATTGACATGTTGCTAATCTAGGAAGGTTTGACTAATTTACAGCTAATCTCCTATACTTGGAAATACAAATCTCTCCCAGAAATCTTGGGATTTCCATCAATTCTGAATTTCCAACAAAAACCACTTTCAATTATGTTTGTAAAGTGTCTGACGCACTTCTACGAATGTAAAAATCAAACAGGATATGTTCTTAAATAAATACGTCAATGCTGATTACGCATATGATCACAAGGCCAAACAGATATCTCTATCCGTAACTCAATATGAATTACAAGGTACAGGAAAGACTAAAGAAGGATGCTTTTCAGAAACATCAACACCCTTTGATACATCAATAAAGAGAAGGAGAAGTGGTGTTCGCATATATTCATGTTGTATAGCAGCAACTTCGAAGACCACAATTCACATTAAAAGATGTGTGGTGTTGGCAGCAACAAAAGTTTGTACCTTTAGTTATTGAGGGATTATCTGCATCTTCAGGACTGATTGAGGGTACAGTCCTCTTGTAAAATTCCAAACCATCACCAGAGGGATTGGGCAACAAAGGAGGAGACATAGCATAGAAGTTTCCAAGAGCAGCGGCAATTGACTGAAAGCAATTTTTCTCGTTCTCCCAATCAACCTACAATTTTGACCAAGTTAAATGTTTCCTACTATTTGAATACATATACAAGTCGAGGAAAATAATGTGGTGTTCAGATGACAAAAGAAGCTTTAGGATCCTTTCCTCCATTTCAGTTGTACCATAACTTTGGAAGTGCCAAAATACACCCACATTTGACTATATAATAACTCAAGATACCATTATCCAATGGCTTCAAAAGAAATATCTACAACTACACCAATGAGTATGGTTGAACTGTAGGTTACTTACATCTATTGTCAAGCACCAAATAAATTCATGAATATAAAGGTTATATACGGTTATACACTTAAGTACCTCAAAACTTCATAAAAGTCTCACCGTGGTACCTGGTTGTTCAATTTTGACAAACAAAAGTCTGAATCTTAACGTATATTTTAGACTACACTCCAGTACTTCTCCTAAAGTTCCATTAAGGGAACTAACAAAGTCCCAACTTACTCTTGCAAATAAAAGAATAAATATGAAAACTACGACTGACTTTTATACCACAAAACTGAGTCAACTCACAGACAATGCAATCTCATTTTTTCTGTTTCTTCTCCCTCGACCCGTCTACCGTCGCAGTCGAAAACCACCACCCACCACCTCCTGAGCCATAAACCAAAGAACCACCCCTCTTTTCTCCCCTAACCAATAGCCGCCGATCAACCACCTCTCTGCTTACCTTCATTAAGACATTTTCTGGTAACAAAAGCAACCCGCTCCGCCCTCCTCCTTTTTCCACCGTCTGACACCATCACTGAACTGTGTCAATCACACCCAATAACACCCCACTATTACCTCAAACCATGCCCCAAAACTCTAAATTGAACCAAAATATAAGGCCGGTATATTGCTTTGCATATACGTACATTCGACATGAATCATAGAACCCTAAACCCCCATTTAGCAGCTGCATCGATTTACAGCTCAATTGTTTGATTCATTTTGGCGGTCAGTGGGAGGGTATTAATAACTGGAAGCTGTGGCAATGGATTGATGTGTGGTCGTATAGATGTTCTAGATTTGTTTGTTGTGGAGCTCTCTGGTATGAACTGGTGATGAAGATTGTGTCATTCATAGTGCGACAATGGTGGTGGAAAGGCGAGGTACTAGCTGGGTCCTTCTAGTTAAACTCCTGGAGATGAGCAATCTCCAAGGTCGATTGTAATGGCAAAGATGGTTGTTGAGCAGGCTTGAGGGTGGCATTTGATCCACTACAGCAAGGACATTCAATTAGGGATGTATAGAGTCCGAGTCACTTGAGATGGTGGCTTTGCACCGAGATAGCCATGGTCCGATGGTGATGGTGATGTTGTATAGGTATAGTACTTTGGGAGGACATGCATAAATTTAAAACAATAACGAAAAGACGTTTATAAATGGTACAGTTCTTAGAAGTCTTTAATTGTAAAGTGGGTCTAATTCAATAATTTATTTGGAGGTAAAGTCTAATAAGGTATTGAAGTGTTGACTAGACAAAGTTCAGACCTTCATGCATCGAAATTGTAAAATTAGGTACTGCAGTGGGATTTCAATGAAATTTCAAGATACTAAACCACCTTTAATCCTAAAGGTAATTATCAATCAGGGAACAAGTGTGGATCCTTGTAAGACAGTTTCAATTCATTTCCGATGCAAGATCATTCAGAATTTAAGTGTCGGATAATTAAGAGTCACAATCTACCAATCATTGCACGATTTTGGAAACATAATATCCCATAATAAAACTAAGGAGCAACTAAAAGGCCTTATTCTGGAGAAATGGAAGAGTACAATAGAAATGCCATAAAATGGACATACATCATTGCCCAAACACAATACGAACTCAGGGACACAATCCATGTCGGGTGTGTACTGGTCAAGTATGGTAGGAAGCCTTGACAAATTACCCTTCGAATCAACATGAATAGAGAAATACTCCTCTAGCATTTCTGCCTTTTGCTTTAGTAGTTCCGTGTTCATCTGGCGATGGAAAACAAAAACTATCATTACAAACCCATGAACCAAAACCACACGCAAAACTGAGCTTAAGACCTTGGAAAGGTTGAGATTCTGGGAACCATATCAGATTGTTATGCATGTTGGGGGCAGACTAGAAACGGTTTAACAACAGCTTCCCAAAGGATATTATAAATCTAATTCAGAATATTTTTCAACACCTGCCCATTGCTCTCTGTTTACAGGTACATGTGGCTGTATCTGATAATATGTTTTGGCTAAAATGTGTTGCTTTGCTTCAAGTCTCTCTTCGGCCAGAGTTTAGGTTGGCTTACATAGGTTTACAAAGATGTATAGCTAGTTATCAGATGCATTCTCCTAAACTATGTGCATGACTTTTGCCAACCAAAAGCATCTTGCAAAAATATTCTCAAAAAAGAGAATTCACCAGCCTTTCCCAGGGAAGAGACCGAGTCAAATCAATTCCATGATAAAAGATACATGGCATGCTCTCAGTTTATCTTCGATTAGGAACTAGCACGGTCCTATCTTCTAACTTTCGAGATGTAAAACGGATGAGTTCAGCAAATATTATCACTAGTTTATTACAGTATTGTATGGCAAGATAGCAGAAATAGCATAAAACTAAAGCGACTGTTGTGTTTTATGTCTGCTCTTTGTTTGGGTAGGAGAGTATTACTTCAGCTATCTTTTCCTTCAGGTCATCATCTTCATTGTCTTCTGGATTTAAATCCTCTTCTTTCAGTGCAAGCATGATTAACTCAGGCAAGGGCGCTGGATCACTAAGCTGTATTGCAGTAAAATGCGCAAATCGGCGCAGAACTTGTTGATACATGAGCTCTTTGCTAAAGCATCAGAGATAACAAAGCAAAAAGAATTAAGTAATTTGGTTATGAACAAGGAAACATTAAGTAGGTTGCAAGACCAAGACTGCTTCCTTTACATTCTTCTTTTTCTTCTTCTTCTTCTTCTTCTTCTTCTTCTTCTCATTATTATTATTATTATTATTATTATTATTATTAGTATTATTATTATTATTTTATTTTATTTTTGGGTCTACAACTTAAACCAGAAAGCACACAAGAAACCTAAAATTGTTTATCTAACACTAGTTTTAGTAATTGTTGCCTCCGGTGAAGGGACAGGGAGGCAGAAGAGAGAGGAAGAAGCATTAGCCGCATTACCAAAATCGAAGACAACACAAATAATGACATATTTGTAGTAGTTCACCAGAGTAATTTTGTTTTAAACGCAAAGACTACTGCTTAGCCTGTCCTATTTCACAACCTTCGTGTTTGCAATTCATCCTATACAGAAGATTTTCCAAATCTCGATTTCCCTGGCATTGTTAAAAATTAGTTATCTCAGTACTCCAAAATCAACAAAGGCAGTCCTCACCCCCTCAAAAAGATATGGTGATTTCTGAGTTTTGGTTTACATTTGCAGAGGGTTTACCAATTTTTTTCAATACTGTATAGCACATTTTGTACGACAGAAGGCAAAGGCATTTGTATTTTTCTAACTTTATCTGTACCTGTGCAGCAATATGTAATACACTCTAGTGTATGTAAAAGGATTTTACCTTCATAGAAATTGCCAGGACAAGTTAACCGCTTTCGTTACTAAAATAGTGCGATCGATTCAGCAGGATATGCATGATACTAATAGTGGCACAACAACTCTAGAAAGACCCAGTGATATATAAAGGGGTCAATCTAGCAACACTAAATGGCTTGATAGGTCCAGGTCCATTTCCTATTTTGTGCCAATTTTTGAAAACTGGAAGCAGTTTTACATATTTGCGCCTACTATACGTATGAACACAAAGTTACCTTGCAAAGTAACAATTTCGCGAAAAATGATATGTGGATATGCAAAAGAGAATATGAATTCAGCCCTTCGGTTTAGAAAATAAGTTCTCATTACAAGTTCCATTTTTCTGTTTATATCATCTATTTGATCGGGGAATGCCTATTTCCACACTCAAAAGCTTGTCCACACCTCATTATTCACTAAAGCCTAGTATTTTGTCTGTCAATAAAGCATTCATTGACGATCAACGAGGGTGTGGAAAAGCATAATAGGGAGTAGATACAGACGCTTATTTTCATTTTTGAAATAAATACAATCTTCTGGGTTCTATTGCAACGCGGAATGCGGTATTTGGAAAGGTGTCATAATTTGAGTTGATATATTCCCAAATTTATTGATGACCCAATCGAAAAATGCTGGCTACAGCCTCAGCACCACAGTTAGATATACGCATTTATTCGCTTTTGAGCATGTATGAACTGATCATATTTGTCTGTCTCATATTTCCTCAATATTGGAAGTTATTAGGCTTAAAAGCGTCATTAAACTATTTTTTACATGACTTTACAATTCATCTTGTTAATGCCAGTGTACAACACATACTATGACTATCTTATTCTCTCTACATCTCTGTCATACTTTCCCTATACAAAGTGGGACCAATTATCCTGCAGAATAACCCACTTCCCGAACTGGACGCAGGTGCTATTTTCAAATATGTAAGGGCGTGATGACATTACCATTAACCTCAAGGATCCCTGGAAAGACTATCACTTTTCTTTATCATTTCTGGCGGGTTGGGAGGGGAATCAATGTTTAATTACCTCAAATTTACGATATTTGCAAGATAAAGGTGAGTATTGTGCTGAAGCAGTGCATAAACATCATCTGCCATTCCAATATATGTGCAGTTCCTCACAATGTCAAGCAGACCTATAACGACAGAGATCAGTAACTGAAAAGAGTTCTGTATTTTCAACAGTGGAAGAATAGCGTTTGGGAATACCAGAATGACAACTAGAATCAACGTCATTTATAAGTTCCTGAATGCTTGTAAGATCTGCAGTTTCCTTCGGATTCCTCCTTTGTCTGACAGAAGACCTGCACTTGGATGCATCAGCGACATGTCTGTGCATGTTGGAGACACAACTTTGCTACAGACTCAATAGTAAAATGGCAAACAAAGAAGCTGTCCTAGTCATTACAGAAAACCTTCGGATACAAAGAGACTCGTGTAATGTAATTGGCGCAATCTCAATTGGAGAATGATGGCACTGTCTAAACCTTGATAGATCTTTGGCACAATGGAGATATGAAGACCTTTGTATCGTTGCAATCTCTTGATCCAATTATACATCTACTGGTTGATTTTCGAGGGGTTCTGCTGCATTCATGAAGGTAGTAAGGATAATGTTCTACACTTTTGCAGGGACTGCTGTAACAATTCCCCTATCAGCTAATCAATACAAAACAAAAATATAGTAAGATAGTATCTCTGGTTTTAGGCCAAATGTATCCTTTTATTCGGAGCCCATGTTTTATAAAGTCAATTCAACTTGGACTCCTTTAATTAATTGTGATATTTATATTTATGTGTCTTTATTTAGTGCTTCAATTGTTGCAACATGTGTCCTTCTGAGTTCTCTAGTTGTAAGTGTCTCTACCAATTGTCTTGTGAACCTTTCTCAATTAATAATAAGCTTGCAAAAACTATATAACAGCTTTAAAAAGCCATGTAGGATTTGGAAACTAAACCCAAACATCGTGAAATTCTGTCTAATCAATTTCTAATATATTAGGACATCCTTTTGACATTTTACGCTCTAAAAACACTCTAAGTACCTAAAAGTAGATTCAGTGTTCGAGTAATTATGAGATCATAAATTTGTCTAAGTATGCTATACACATCAAGTACTTTGAAAGAATATTAAACAAGAAAATGATATACAGAAATTTTGTTGGAACAATTAACAAAAAGTACATAAAAATCCAAAAACAAAATTACCTAGAAAATTGCATAATTTCTTAATTTTTCTTTTCCTTTATCAACTTGTTTCAAAAATTCTTAGTATCGAATGTAAATGTTTTTTAAATTATTATTCTTTCAGGTTTCTTTAGCACAATTAGTGAGTTTCATTACCGTGGCCTTTAAAAAGGTTTTCTTGTTCTTTCTTTCTTTCTTTTTTTTTTTTTGGTGATAAGCTTTGAATCAAGATACAGATTGCAAGAATTCCCATGATTACTTTGGGATGAAAAATAAACCCCTTCATACTCGGTCATAACTCTAAAATCCTCCTCCATTTCAAATATGCAGCATATATATATTCTTCGTAACATGTCAAGTTTTAGAAAACGTACGAGAAACATTTCTATTCGCAGAGCCACGGAGAACACACTTTTAATCTGGAATGATGAAGGTGCAATCATCACATAATACAAGGCAGATTATACTTAAAAGAGACCATATGTAAGTATTTTCACAGTTAAATCTATCTACTAACATGTGGAGTTCATAACTTTGAAAAAACAAAAATGTGCTAGCAGAGATTAGTCTAACTTTGTCGGGAACTTACGACAAATAAGAACGCACATTATCTTAAAATCACTATGAAACAATCGTCGGCATGATATAACCATTTGTATCCACCATTGACACTTGGGTTGCATTTATAATCATCAATTTGTATGTAGCATATCTTACAGTATTCTGAAAATAAATATCTTCTTTTTAACCCAAGCATCCAAGCTTACCATACTTCTGGTTAGAAGCTTTAACACAAACTCCTAGGATTTTTTGGTGCAAAGTTTGCAGGTAAAATTGTCAGCATGGATTAGAAGCTGGATGTGTTAGGCTAAACTAGGCATTTACTAAAGACTTCCCCGAAAAGCTTTGACTTCATACGCTTTCATTGTAGTCACCGATGAACTTACAAAAAGGGGAAAAAAATATGCATATATATATATATATATATATATATATATATATATATATATATATATATATGTATGTATGTATGTATATATATATATATGTATGTATGTATGTATATATATATATATGTATGTATCATTTGAGCCAGAGCAGTCATGTATCTAAACTAAGTGTTTAATACGCACAACGAAGTGTACTTGGGTTCTTAACCATGTACAAAAAGTAACAATCCTGTGCATTGATGGGCTCTATACTAGAAAAGATCAATACGCGACCAGTGTATGGCTTATGTGCTCAGTGAATATAACTGCTAAGATATGATAAAGCTGAAACTGCTCGATGCCAAGTTGAAAACCTTGAACAGGACTAAACAACTAAGGATTAATTCCCTCCAAACCTAAGGAGTCCTTCCAAAGTTCCTACTCATGAAAGCATTCATACTTTTACTCAAGGAAATCACTCACGGTGAAGTCTGAGCCGTTGCTTCCCATGTCGGAATAAGGGTATTGATCTTCATCTTGAAACAAGACCTCAGGGCTTTTGAAGTCAAGGACAACCTTACACGTGTGTATCTCGTGTCTAGACTCGACTCTACCTGTCATCTTAACGAGCTTGGAGAAACTGTCCAGATTCTTCGGTTTTACTTGTTAAGAGATCGGAGCCTAGAGGAAGTGCTTAACGCCCATGTAGGAGCCGAACCTTAACCCTAAAGTCTAAGCCATTATGCTCTGGCCCTCACTTTATATCAACCTTCAAGGTTCACACACTGCTTCCCATAAGCAACAAACACAAATCATCAAAACACACCCCAATGGCCAACCACACACACACACACCAGCTCCGATGTACACTATTCTTCGTACTTGTATACCATTAACCCCAAACAACACCAACCAAACTTTCTCAAGTTATTTCACCAGAGGCCTAGAAGAAGAATACCATTCAAACCATAGTGCTTTTTGTTTTTCCCATGAAGCCCTCAAATGAAAATGAGAATGGTATATGATCTTCACCGAGGTAAAGGAAAAGAAAAACATTTGTAACCAGAGACTTCAATCCAGCGCACAAGTAGGAAGTACGTAAAATGGCAAGTTATATATTTAAGACGGTCCCACCTTACACTCTCTATATATGCGTATGATTCCCTGCCCCCACTTCGTGCAACTAAGGCCCATAAAATGATGGCCTTCCTATCCTATCCAGCAGCAGTTCCATCATGTCTAACAAATTGCTAGTGGTATCTTCGTGGGTAGAAAAGGAGGATAATAAAAACAGACAAGCTGTGAAACTACGTGACAGCGAAGCAGGACTTTTTACAGTGCTAATGTCATTTCCCCTCTAAAATAGAGTTAGAAGAAGAAACGAAACTAAAAAAAGAAGAATGCACTGAGTCAACGTAACCACTGAAACAGAAGAACAGCCTTGTATAACAAAATAACAAGAACAATGAGTTAAGAATGGGTATTACTCGAATATCCCACGTACAAGATCGAAAGCAGTCATCATAGTAAAAAACAACTGTTGTACTAAACATTACATTTTACTTTGCACCTTCCACAGCATCTAAGAGTGCTTTCATATTCTGTTCCAAAATAAATGGATGCAAACAGGAAAATAGGGATCCAACCTAACAGAGGTTAAGGCAGAATTCCTCTCAAGATCACTAGGAGGCTTGATTTTCAAGTACGCGTGCAACCTTCCCGCAGGATCTAGTGCATCAGTTCGTACCATTTTATGCACTGGAACTTTCTGTGATTTTGGCCCTATAAGCGAAAGAAAACAAAGCAAGGGAGAAGTAAGGTTAGATATGATAACTACTGATTCGATCCAAGGAAAGGTGGGATAAAAACTTTTGCATACCAGAAGATGATGGACTAGTAGGAAAATCTTTTCCTATAGCCATGAGAGTAGATTGAGATGGATCTGTCTATTCACATGAAACAAGGGGTAATAAAAGGAATTAAACAAGCTGAGAGAGGAATTGATCGGAGCTGCAGAAAGCACAAAAGGAAACAGTTCACCACACCAGAAAATCAACAGTAATATCCTCATTAGAAAAACTTATAACGTGCTCAGCTCCATCTAGTTATGTTTTGCCTAGGAAATGAGTTCTTGTACAGATGGAGGTGCCACAAAGGGTGTACACTCCAAGTCAGATGCCTGATATGATATGGGAGAGCGAGGGCAGAACCAAGGGAATGAACCAAGTGTCAATGGCAGCCACAAATGGCAAAAGAGCAGAGCAAGCACGGAGACGCTGTTTGAGAGCCCGATTCCAATGTCACATTCCAAGGCAAAGGTCCGAAGTGAAGAGGGTTGATTAGCCAAATGGCTCTGTCTCTCTCTCTAAGACTCTATACGCTATCAGATTTTAAAGTGAGAAATAGAGATACTGTTTAGAATGATTGTCGAAATGAAGTTTCAAGTCCTCTGCTGAAAAGGCAGCCAAATATAGCTTTTCTTCTCTTGACAGAGCGACCCTGACATGCCACCTTGTTAGAAAACTAGATCCAGAATTCTCTATATAACAAACTGAAAGACCAAATTCTATAGGGAGAACCAGCTGGAAGTGTCCTTTCTGCTGAAGTATTCAATAGATGCTTGCACAACCAAATCCTCCTTATATAGTAAGGAACTGGTAGCTGGATTGTTATGAAAAGGTAGACAGCCGTCATCGAACTAGCACTAGCTGCCTAACATGTGATATCCTACGGGGATACTTAATAGTTTGTGAGCGACCTTATATGACCCCGCCAATGAACTCATAAAGTAGCTACTTTGCTAGCCCTTTCGAAGAAGCCATTGCTCTACGGTGGGACAATGGACCGAGTCATTACAGATGGTATCAAAGCCAACTTTCAAAAGCTCGGACTAGGCTATTCAGCCAGGTGTCCGGAGGTTATGACAAAAAGGCATAATCGAACTGGGCTCATCAGATTGGGTTGCAAGTATTGCCATAAAATGGCTAGAGATGAAGATTTTGTGCTGCATGCTATTAAGATTCGATTGGGCCTTAACGAGGACGGTCGGGCATAAGGCACAGAAAATTTGACATCCCACATCAGATATGGGGTAGTTTGTGATAGACCATATAAGAAGCCGCCGGTGAACTTCAAAGTACCTACTCGGTTAGACCTTTTGAGGAGGCATGATCCATGGTGGGCTGTAAAACAGGTGGTTACATAACAAATTCCTAACAACTTTTCACTCCAAAAGCCTAACTAACTAACTAATAGCTGGAGCTATTGAACAGCCTTCCCCTCCAAAAAATAACTAACTACTTCAAACTGACCTATGAAGCACAGACACGGCTGCAGATATATGCGGAAACGGTATTTTCGAAAATTTTAGGATACTGGTGCAGCGGGGATACGGAAAATTTTATAAATATTTTTTTAATTATGTACACATAGTATTAATAACAATTTGAATCTTAATAATCAAAATATATGTGTTTAATATATGTAAAAAGATATTAATATTCCAAACAAAGTAGTGAGTTTTTAAGTTTAATGGGTTCTTTCATAAATTTTAAGGCTTTCAAGCAAATTAGTGAGAATTTGTTAAATTTAACGGGCTGTTTTATATATATCAAAATTGTATAGTTGAAAAGAATAAATTTTTTATGTGGTATCACTTTTATTTCTTTGAAGTACTGGGGGTGGTTTATGTAATAACTTAACAATTGGGTACTTAAATAACAAAGTTGTGGATGCTAGCTATCAAAAAAGTCAAGTCATCTCCATCCAACCAACATAGATAACATCGACTCCTTAATCTCTAGAAGCACCGACACCGGCACTCCGCACGCTGTCACCGCAAAGTCCTTCTCCTTCTTCTCCTGCTACTTCTTCTCTCCAGTCTCCTCTCTCTTCTCAGATTCCTTGCCGGTGGTCGCCAGTGATCACAGATCTGCCCCTGGTCACAAATTGCCGGTGGTCACAGGTCGAATACGCACCCGAGCCGCACCCGATATGTAAGACATTAAAAAAATAAATAAAGATGTGGACACGGACCTGACACGGACCCACGCCACACCAGCCACACACCCGCACCTGACACGTAGCGGTGCTGGTGCTTCACCCTAAGTGCCACACCAGTGCTTCATAGAAACTAACTAACTTGTAACTTTTTCTAGAATCATCACATGATGAAAGAGACATTTAGCCTCACCATCATAATAATTTGTTTGCCTTACCCCACACAGCTTTGCCCGTTATCAATACTGAATCGGCCCCAAGCGATACCGATTCCCGACCAAAATATTATCCGCTGCCGAGCCTTTAAACCATAACAAGCAGAGTCACCTTCAAGTGCCGCGTACTCCACAGACTCGGTCGATGCATGTTCTATGACCTATGTTACATGGACCCTTCACTTTGGGGTGAAGGGGCGGTGTCCAGACGACACGACCCTGACACGAGTACGGGAGCCGTACCGGACCCTTTGGATTGAGATCGGACACGGCTCATGTCTTTGTGGTTACTTAGAGGATAAAGAAAATTCTAGGGCAGCTTTTAATCTGGGTGAAATGAAGAAGGAAAAAATGAATCTGCAGAAGAAAGAAGAAGAGAAGGAGAAGCAGAAGATGAGGGAAGAGGAGGAGCAGCAGCACAAGGAAGAAGAAGAGAAGGAGAAGCAGAAGATGAAGGAAGTAGAGGAGCAGCAGCACAAGGGAGAGAGAAGGATATCTCTGTAACTTCACCTCGAGAGACGCACAAACTTGTCTTGCGCTCTTGCAAGTTGAAATGACGACTGAGGAGGTCAGCCATAATATTTTTTTTTTGCCTTTTTGCTGTCTCATCTGCCACAAGCCCAGTACTGCTGTACCACACATCCCTGAGATGGGATGCAAAGCATGGCCTCTCAAATGCTAGTTCAGCCTTTTAACTGCACAATATCTCCGACTATGTTAAAAATTTAAAATATGTTACTTTTTGACAATGGCAGCTCAATTTTTAAATTCATAAATTTTAATGACAACTCAAGAGGTACTTCTTTACCAACCCTCTCCAATAGTCCAATTTAACACATCTTGATGTTCTACCTCAAATTCCTAGCATTCTATTCAGAATATTTATGTATACTATAGTAATTAGTTATATACTTATATATGGTGTTTAGTAGCGCACTATAGTAGGAATATAAATGTAATATATATTATGTACGACGTGTCCCCGTACCCGTGTCCAACTTTTGGACGGTGTCCACGTATCCTAGAATTTCGAAAATAGGCGAATCCGACACTCGGACACGTACCCGATCCGGACACCGACACCGAGTCCATGTAACATAGTCTATGACCAAGGCGAAGTGTGCATATAGTCTCGTAGAAGAATGTGGTGTGCAAGAGCACTACGGATAGGCACGGCCCAAGACATGGTGGAAGAACGCAGTGCCTGAAACAATGCCTAGACATGGTGCAAGAACACAGGGAAAAAGGCACACAGAAACAGCTCGTGGGCACAACGGTGAATGGGTACGAAAGTGCATGTCATAGGTCATGAGGTGTCGAAGTACTAAAGTGCCCAAAGTCATAATCTGCACAAGACAGGTCAAAGACAAGTGTCTGGAAGCAATTCACAACGCGGCAGAAAAAGGCAAGGATAGAGCGAAAGGACATGGCATGCAAGTGGACCATGGCAATGGCAGTGCCCAGGGCAGCCCGTCCATGATCGTGGCTTTGTCCGTCATGTGCTTTCATATTATTTCATTTGTTGGTCACACATGCATGGTGGACGTTGTGCTCTCGCTTCGCATTGTTGACTAGGATGACGCTTTGACCATTGAATTTCGTAACGTGTCGTAGAAAGTGGTCCCGCGCACGTTGACGTGCACGTAGCAACACTGAAAGCATCATGTAACTGTTTTAAGCAAATCTCAAACTGTCACTCTCATTGTCTTTAGTTAAAAGCACGGGGCGTCAAATTAAATTGCAGGATTTGAAGCAGAAATAGTGTCATGTAGCTTTAGCAAAATAATAGGAGAAATGGGGTTTCTATCGTCCTCCAACTGAATATTTAAGTTGACTAGCAAAATCAAGAATGTCGAAGGAATTTGAGACCATAGAAAAAGCTTCCTGCAACTAAGGGCCCCACACCACTCAATAAAGCAGCCAAGTTCTAAAGTAAAAACCTTTGTAGCCTTGCACCTACGGCAAAAGAAATACATATCTCAATAGTAGTTAATAGTTACTTATTGAGGAGCAAGGAAGTACAAGATAGTAATGCCAATAACAAAACAACGAAGAGTAAATAATCTAAAAATAATAACAGGATTATAAACGTATGAAGCTCCTCCATAGCTTCTTAGGGGCACAACCTCTCATTCTCAATGATCCATGGTAAAATTCTTATAAAACTAATTGTGACCAGATGACAAAAAGTTCTTTTATGTAATCCGGTGCAAAAGAAAGATAATGAAGACTATCAACATTTTGATTTGCTAATGAAGGCATCTTCTCCATTGCATATTTTGGTTTTATCTATACCAGCATCATATATGTCAACTTTTTACAAGACAATTCAAAATCCTTTTTCACCTCTATTGATCATAGACGAATCTTTCATTGGGCAAAAAAAATAGCTTATCAGTACTCCAGTAATCAAACAATATACATTCCTCCAAATAGTTTATTGGGAAAAGATATTAGTACGATCATCTGTACAAACAGCTCAGCAGAATTAGGATACACGAACAATAACATTGCAAGCCAGCTAAATTTTAGTTCCAGCAAGAGAGTACGACTAGATCAGCCATTGCTCCATGTAATATAGAGTATATCATGCTTTAATACTCTCCTCTTGTGCAGCCCAGGAGTCAATAGAACGTACGTTACACTCATTGGACAGACATGTTGTATTGCAAAGTCAATTACGTAAAAGCAGAACAAATACAAGCGGGAAGACTAGAACCCATAGACCTTGAAAACCAAATCTCTGGTGAGAATATTTTAAAGTTTAAACTGTTAGCCAACAACGTATCTCTTAGTAGATGCTACTGTCTTCTCAGTAACATTGTTTTTATCCCTTAGTTGCATGGTTCGTAGGCGGAAGCAGGAGCGCGTGCGAGGTACCGGTGCCAGAACGTCACTACTATGGTGGGTTTTTTGGTGGGGGCAGGTACAGATACGAGATTCAGGAGGGAGATCCCGGTGGGAGCGTGACTAGAATTGAAGAATCCTGAAACTAAGCGTTAAGATAATTAAATACTTTTTATAAAAAAGTGAATTATAATAGCTTACCAAAGGTTAGTAACATATCACATAACGAACATGTTTTGAGAACATAAAACCCATATTGAAAGGTGCCAAATATGAGCACCTAGCAAGTGGTGAGTGTGTAAGAATCTGACTTTCTATTTCCAAAAACAGGAATAGATGGGGTCCTATAATTCGGTTTTCATATGAAACTTTGAATTTTAGAATGAGCAATTTACAAATTTTAGACCAACCAATTGAAACTTCTATATATAGCTAATGTGATGCCCATGTCGGGTGTGGGAGACGTGATTAGCCGTACGGACCCTGTCAAGTATCTCATTAGGACCTACTTTGGCTAGGCCTTCTAAGGGAGGCATTGCCCATTGGTGGGGCCGTGGACGGGGTTACTATAGGCGGGGAGCTAACTTATAGTACTATACAAATTAGTTACACCGTTATGCCTACTGAGTTCATATGAACAAATACAAACCACGCATTTTTACATCGAAAGGAAATTCCAGCATATCATTTAAGAAAATTACTACTTCTTTCTTCATCTTTAATAAGCTTATATGTTTCAGTAAGGGGTCAATAGGGAAACCATTCTGTTTGCTTTGCAGAAATGACTTTATCTGAACCTAAGAAGCACGGATACGGGTGCAGATACGCGGATACGGCATTTTTGAAAATTCTAGGATACGGGTGCGGCTAGGATACGGCAAATATCATATATATATATATATATATATATATATATATATATATATATATATATATATATATATATATATGTTTAATATGTACATCTAGCATTTAATTTATAAACAAGTTGTATCTTAAGAAAGTGCATAAAAAGACATGATGCAATTTAATTTAACCATTCAACAGCAATACAATACCATCAAATAGACAAATACATAATAACCACCACCAAATACATCATATTCATAACAAAAGTAGCAACATAGCATCAAAGTTCTAACTATCAAACAAACAAAGTACTCCATCAAGTATCTAAGGGATCCATGGCCACAACATCTTCATCTTCGTCTATCTCTCCATCACCATCATCTGTAAAAAGTATGGCCTCCAACTCCGGCTCATCAAGTGAAAGCTCTGCAACCACAAGTACACCAACATCATCCACGGTACCAAATTGATCTCCTCCAACATCCCACATTTTTGTCGGTCCTTTTGCATATTGTGGAGATCTTCTTGAGAGAAGACGGAGATTGCTATGAATGAAAACCAAGTCCTGGCACGTTGTGGTGTCAACTTGTTCCTTCTCAAGGAATGCACCAAGGAGTAAGTACTCCAATTCCTCTCAACACAAGACGACGAAGCGGGTTGTTGAAGTAGTTTCAAAGCTAGAGTTTGGAGCATAGGTGCATGGGGACCGTGGCACGACCACCAATTATGAGGACTCATAAGAGCCCGGTCTCTAATGGAATCGATATCAGTGAAGTCGTCGCTCTTAGAAGAAAATTGGGCAAACTCAGTATTGACCTTTGAACGATTCGCAGGATTTGGAAAGAACCTCTTGACGCATTTTTGCCTTTCAAGATAAATCTCCCTATCCTTGTGAGGAGGAACACGAGTGGGATCCTCACTAAGCCATTCATCACTATAGTACCTTTATAAACACGTTAAACAAATAAATTAAAAAAAATCAGATTCACGCTTTCCTACTAAAAAATTCAGATTTGAAGTTTGCTTATAATAGCGTGAAAGTTACCTCGGATTCAAAGAATGTGCCATACAATGAAGTGGCGTGTTGTTCTTGTTCCAACGATCGACAAGAATGGTATGAACCACGTCATAGAAGCTAGACTCCTCATCCTTCCTCTTCCCCTCCTCTCTATATATTGCACCTTTCACCTTTTCAATCATACTATCCCACAAATCATAAACCAAGTGAAGACAAGGCGTATCCGTATCACATCGTCGAAGCATGTCATAGATAGGAGAAGTAAAAACAATTATGTAGTTGATCTTGTCCCACCAAACCTCGTCAAGAACCCTATCCCTCACAAATCTTGCACTTCCAACATTATCCTCCCGATACGACGACCAATCCTCGCTAATCACCATGGTTTGGAGACTTTGCTTCAAGAGCTTGAAGCTCCTAAGCATCACAATAACACTTGCAAACCTAGTATCGGCCACCGAAAGCAATTTCATAGTAGAATACTTGTTAAAGATAGCTAAACTCATGGAATGGTTCATGATGAAATTCTTGATTTGCATTACATCGCCATAAACTTCCGTGATCCAATAGCATTCATCATAAGTTATTTGATTGTTATCCACATTCTTTGCCACACAAATGTTCTTCAAGGCAAGATTTAATGTATGCATCACACAAGGAGTCCAAAATATAGTAGGAAATTGTGCTTCTATCAATTGCCCGGCCGCCTTGCAATTAGGAGCATTGTCCGTAATTACTTGGACAACATTTTCGGGGCCCATGTCATTAATCACCTCCTTGAACAAAGCGGCAATAAAAAATTTGTCCTTAACTTCCCCCGAACAATCCACCGCCCTAAGAAACATAGGCCCACCTTCCGTTACCGCCATGCAATTAATTATCGGCCTCCTTTGCAGATCGCTCCATCCATCACTCACAAAACTCACGCCCTTTTCCTTCCATGTGGCTCAAATAGGTTGCAACAAATTTTGAATATTTGCCTTCTCCTTTTGTAAAAGAGTTGTCCTCAACAAGTTGTAACACGGAGGCAAATAACCCACAAGAGAGTTAGTGGCGGCAAATGTATATGAACTCACGTAGTATGGATTCCTAGCTAGGTGAAATGGCAAACCCCCGGAATAATACATCCTAGCAATCTCGGAGTGCAAGCGATCTCTTTTAGCAATATTAAAGCAATCCATGATTGAATTGCTTCCTCCTTGACTTCCACTAGCACTTCCACTAGTACCACCCTTTCGCTTCTTAAGGGGAATACCGCTTTGGAAAAATGTGCTTGTTCCACCCAAAGAGCTACTTGGTGGAAAAGGTGGAATCCTTGGAGCACTTTGCTTTACTTTCTCAAGCACGTCATCCTCTAATTTCCGCATTTGGTTGATCTCATTAGGGGTCACTTTTTTACATGGTTCAATTCCCGTTCCTTTAATCTTCAACAAATGAGCCCTAACCCGAGTGTACGAGCTATTAGAAGCCTTGCCACATAGATTGCACTGCCATCTCACATTTCCATCCCCTTTACCATCCTTTTCAAGCCTAGTCACATACTTCCACAATGATTTTGTCTCATCATCACCAAGACCAGAACTAGGAGTGGCAATACTATCTGAAGTTGACATATTTGGCTTTGATTTAATCCTTTAAACCTTTAACACAAAAAAACACAGTCTCAAAAGAAAAAACACTGTCACGGCAAAATAAAAAAATATATATTATTGATGTGAGAAGTGAGACTCATTAGACTGTACATACACAAAAAACACCTTTGAAGCCAAAAAACAAGTCACAGCAGAAACCAAAAAAAGAAAAAATTGAAGACAAATGAAGGTCAAAGCTTAGTTGCACAAAGCGGGGGCGGGGAAGCGTAAGCCCCAAGAAGAATCTGAGGTTGGGAGCGGCTTGAATAAATAAATGCGTAAAGAGTATTATCATTTGTTTAGCATAGTTTACATAGATAGCAACAACAGACAAGGAGACTTTAAGGACTTGAAAGAAGAGAGAAACAAGGAATTGAGTTGAAAAGAGCTTGATTTTCACGTATTCTATCACTTGTTCCATGCATCTCTATCCAACTAGCGGGATCGAGTTCCCATCTTAGCTTGGGACGAAATCCCATGGAGCTCCTAACTTGGGATCGCAAAAGCGAGTTTCCGAGAGAGAAACGTCACCATATTAGGAGTTTCCTACAACTAAGGGTCAGAGACATACCTTCGAAGCAATGCTGCCGGAGGTTAGTAGGGTGGTCGCCGGAGGTCCCCAATGGTCGCCGGAGGTCCCCGATGGTTTTCGGTGGTCGCGGCTGTTCGATGGTGTCAATGGTGGTCGCGGCTGTTCGGTGGTGTTGTGGGTGGTCGCGGCTGTTCGATGGGTGTCGCGGGAGGTCGCCGGTGTCGAGGGAGGTCACGGCTGCTGCGATCTCTCTTTCTCTCTATCAGATGAGTGTTCCCTAATTTGGTAAGTAACACTGATTTTATGTTTTCACCCTACAAAATTTAAATTTCATGTTTAACCCCCGAAATATCTTCTGGAAATTATGTTTCAACCCCCGAAGTGTTGGATCCGCACCCGAGCCGTATCGTATCCGCACCCGAGCCGCACCCGAATTTAGACAAATAAAAAAATAAATAGAAATTAACGGGTGCGCACCCGACACGCACCCAAGGCGCACCCGTGTCCAATGCGCACCTGACCCCGATACTCCCCCCCCCTTTTGAAGCACCCGTGCTTCATAGATCTGAACTAACTGGTAGTCAAAAACGTATATAACAAGCGCTCAAAGACTACCTGTTCTTGAAATGTCCTTGCCTCATTGGAGTTTCTTAATTTTGATTCAACAGCAGACTGTATCTTCTCAATAATAACCTCTTGATTTAAGAGACTTACCTGCATAATTTCAGTAAGAAAGTTAACTATACCTTAAATTATAGCTGATCACTAATGTATAGAACCAAAAACAATTAAGAAGAAAGAAGAGCAAAGAAACCAATCTGATAGGAGTTCTTAAGTTATAACATTGTTGTAATAAACAAGCGATGCAGGCAACACTCCTTGGGCATTGGATACACGAGTGACATCTATTTTTTAAAGGCAAAAAATCTCTGCCTTATAACAGCGCTAAATCGTAGATCAAGGTTTCAAAGGATTTTTTGAGGGTTTAAATGCAAATATTTTTTAGACCAAAGATCATTGAAGGCTCTCCACAGCTAATGCTTTTTCTACCTTTGCTCAAGAGGCCTACTAAAGAATGAGATTCACATTCAACATTGTACATCTCAGGGTTGCTCAAAATCTAATTTGATTTTTTTCTAGATACCTATGCAGCTGCTTCAGAGTTGCTTTGACTTGTCCATAGTGGGCATAACGACTTAAGGCTTATGATTAATATCCAGTCTTCTAGTGACAAACCCATCAAAATGGGAACTCCGAGGGATGACATGCAATCACAGCATACCTTAGGAAAAGCTCAATGTTTTAGCAGGGCACCAAGGATACCAAAGTTAACAAGCATATAACGTGTATTATAAGCATACATAAAATTCACTTTAGGGAAACCAAAAACAATATGCTTTTTGCAACTTGCCGTTTTATACTTGTTTTCTAATGCCGTGTATACTATGCAAGGAAAAAAAACAGATGGTTCACATCTGTGGACTTATTCGGACACCAATGTCCTTTTAAAAGGATATTAAGTACGGTAGAACACTAATTCAAGCACGCTTACCAGTCCCATTAACTCAATGCAATTATCAGATTCGCAGTACAAGATCTCTACAGACTCACAGGTTGTTCCAGAGAGAAGAAAGGAAGAAGGAACATAATGGATATGATACAAGTAAGGTGTACTTTTTACAGTTTTTTAATTTTTAATATGTTTTGTATCTTGTATTACTGAAAATCTCATTGAATATATTCTGCTACTTTTTCTACTTTTTCGTACTATTTATAATCAAGAGTTGCATTCAAAGTTATAGACTGTTGACAAAAGGTCAATTCCAAAATAAAAGCGCTTAGAGGGGGCGAAACTCATGTACCCAGAAGTATACTCACCAGCAGCCGTACCCTACTGTGCACCCAGAGATAGAAAAAAGAAGGGGCCATCGACAAGCAGCCACATCACTGCCTCATGGTAATATCATAAATGAAGTCCATAAAAGACTCCTCATACCTGAAAATTCTATATCAAGACAGAAGAAGACTCAAAAACAACTGAAGCCCCTAAGCGGAGACAATTTAGCTTCCTCAAAACACCTTCTATTCCTTTCTTTCCGTATCGGCCATAACAAGGAAAGAGGCGCTAGGTTTCACCTTTTCCAGAACTCAAGTGGAACTCTAACCCGCCTCCACCCCATGAAGTGGCAGCTGTTTGATCAACCCCAAATGATCTGCCACATTCCTACCTTCCATCACACTCCTGCATAAGAATCATTCTTCATTTTACTACAGCTATGTCCTCAGATTTGACTTAATCACATTATGCTGAAATATTCTGCATTAACCACTGCTCAGTCAAAATGTTCTGATCTATAACTTAATTCCTAGATTTGTCACTGCGGTATTTAAACCATTTGCCTTGCAGTACAAGGAAACCCATCAACATGTAGAAACAATTTAATATTGTCTGGTTTTTACGCCACATCCTTCTCTCCAACAAAGCCCGACTGAACATTCTGTAACCAATGATACCAAGACCACCTTCCTGGAGCTGACAATACATCAAAACAAACTACTAATCAAAACCTTTAGTCGCCACCACCTCCTCCCTCGAGAAATTAGCTCTAACCACTCATCAACTTCAACCCCCATTAGACTCAAACTGAAATCCCTTTAATGAAGACCATGAAGAGTCCTCTTCCTCATAACCCCTCCTTAAACTCCCCTAGAGAACCCTTTTGTCGTAGTGGATCAGAAACCACCAAGAAGTACTACCCAAAATCGAGAACCTCAAAATCATCAGCCATCGTCTCAATCTGGACTTGTGCAGATCCAAAATGTGCTGCTGACATATCCAAAATACAAGTTTTCCAACCAACCTTTCAACCCCTGAATGTCCATGATGAGTTTTGTTCTTTTATGAGGATTTAAGAATAGACTTTCTGAATGGTGTATGAATAGGCATTAATTAATACGAAGTGTCTTATTTTTCCGACCATATTTGTCGTTCTTGGTAAAGCCATGCTTTAGCCTGGTGCACGAGGCTTATAGCAGGGTCCTGGAAGGGGTTAATATATGCACCCAGCTATAAGTCTCGTGCACCCGGCTAAAGCTTGGCTTTACCAAGAACGACAAAGATGGTCGGAAAAATAAGAGACTTCGTAGTAATTAATGCCTATTCATACACCATTCAGCAAGTCTGAACATAGATTGGAGATACTTTCTTTTCAGAATTAAATAAATAGTGCAAAATCATACCTACCACTTTGGTTTTATTACTCCTCTTGGATGAGAAGTTTAGGCATTTTTTAAGCTTTGCAGTTAACATATTGTCTAAACAATCATATCTCAGCGAATAAAATAATGTTTACCAACGATATTGTTTACCAAAAAGGTAAAAGAACTATTGGTAAATCCAACAAATATTCAGGAATCAGTCGTACCTCCCTCTTCGTTGGGTGAATATTGACGTCAACATGCTCAGGTGGCAATACAATTGACATATATATGAAGGGCTTTGATGCTTTAGGCAAGGTAGCAGCATACACAATTTCAATAGCCCTCTTTAGAGCACCACAGTCAACTAGTCTATCTGGGAAAGAAAAGAAACTAGATGAATGAGCCGATCCTGCTTTATTTAACAGAGAAACAGAAAACTATGTATAAGAGCTCATCTATGAAAATTTGTAGGAATATCAAAAAATTACAACATAGCAGTTCAGGTTTTCAGTAGTAAGGACCTTGTTTATCCATACAACAAATAGGATAGAGAAAGATCTACTTTCTAGAGGATTGCTCGACGTTTATATTGGGATATTAGAGTCAGAACATCTATCAAAATGCTGGTATAAACACTCATCACAATCACATCTCTATATAGTTACAGATCTTGTAAAAGAAAGCAAACTCAGGCAACAAAATGCTATTACACCCCATCATTTTTCTTAACAATGTTTACGACTAACACTAGAACTGCAATACGAGCGAAAAAAGAGGGTGGAAACAGCATCTCCATTGACGGTTGGATCTAAGTTACTCAAGCACCCTTTTCTCAACAAAACGAAAAGGAAATTTAAAATCATAAATAAAACACCAGTCTTGTAGCGATACCAAGAGAAAACTCTCTCTCTCTGTCTCTTTTTCTCTCTTGAAAAGACAAATAGTGCAACAACAATAGCTATACCAGCCCAAGATCGATTAAAAAAGATTAAAGAAGAACAAACCAAATAAATTAACACCACCAAGATCATGGAGTATCCAGGACTTGAGAAAAATACTTTGTTGGATACACATGGGGACTTGCTAGGATGCCTATTTATACAAGGATTAGAGAGTTCTAGACACATACATTAATTCAAGAGGTTCATAGATAATTTTATACATGCATGGATACAAGATGAACATGAACTAGCCTAGATACATGGATAGCTCTAGAAATGTCTTAGGAAAATCCGATGGATAATAAACTCCAAAAAATCAACTTTGGAGTTTAACTAACCCCCAACCCAAAATGATTTTTCGGAGATATATCCCAGTTTGGCATGGACATCAAGAACTTTTTCCAGGATCACTGATGCTCTATCTCAATGTATTTTGTTCTTCCATGGAAAAGTGCTTGACAAAAGTTTGATAGCACTTTGATTGTCACCAAGAGCAGTTGTCTTGGGTACTGGATAGTGGGCATCTTCAATTAATAGTCAAAGCCAAACACAATCTCCAGCAGTTAGTGCAGCAGCTTAATTTTCTGCCATTGTAGTCAATAGACAAAATGAGGATTGTTTCTTACTGCATCAAGAAACTCCAGTTGAGTCTCATAAGAAAAAGTAACCAGAAACCATCCAAGTCACCTCCAAAATCAGTATCTCTGGAATCATGAAAACAACTTCATCTCCTTTGTTGCAAAACAGCCCCATGTCTAGTGTGGTGCCCACTTCAGTATTTTCTTTGTTGCCTCAAGGTTTGGACTCCGAGATGCTTGCATGAACCGACTAACGAGCCCAACCAAGAAAGAAATATGTAGCCATGTTATAGTCAAATAAATAGACTACCAACAAGAGCACGATAAGGTCAGGGTCTCGAAGAAGAGAACCTTCTTCGCGCCTTAGCTTTCATTTATGTCAAGTGGGGTGGAATGTTTCTTGCCTTGCGTCAACCCAAATCTTTCACCGAGCTTTTAGCATATCCTTCTTGGGTCAAGACAATTCCATTTTTTGTACTTTTTCCTTCTAAGCCAAGAAAAGGACTTAGCTCACCTGCGTCCATGTCAAACCTGATAGATAGCTCCTTCGTATAGCTTAGCAACTTCTTTCTGATCATTGTCTGTTACAATAAATCATTTACAAAGAAGAGAACCACCATATGCAATCCATCATGCTTATTGACAAAAAAACTAGGATAGGAGTTAGATGCGAAATAGCCAAAAAAATAAGCAATTTTTCCATACTAGGCCCTTAGAGTTTGTTTTCAGCCCATACAGAGCTTTCTTAAGCTTACATGATAAAGTAGGATAGTCTTTGACAAATAGCAGGGTGGTTGTTCCGTATAAATATTCTTGTCCAGCTCCCCATATAGAAAGCATTCTTTAAATCAAGTTGCCACAGCCTTGAGAAGTTGCCAATGATCTACAACACGTAGAGAAGTCATTTTCACCACAGGACCAAAGCTCTCTTGACTGTCTTCTCCATACTTTTAAGAGAAGCCACAAGCAACCAACCTAGCTTTGAATCTCTCAACACTACCATCCGCCTTCGGTTTCAATTTACATACCCAATTACATATAATAGGCTAGACATCTTTGGGATTTGGAACAAGATCTCAAGTTTCAGTTTTCACAGGTGCCTCCATTTCCTCCTCCATTGCTTGCTCCCACTCCTTTATGCCTCGTGCTTCTTCATATCAAGTAGGTTCATCTTCATCAAACGGACCTGCAAGAAAACATGAGTAAGTGCTAGTCATTCTCATGTTTGTTGCAGGCTGGTTTTACAATCCTCCTTTAAGTTCCTTGATTTTCGGGAGCCAAAGTCTCCTATTGAATATTTCTTTCATTTTCCTGCTCCTCTTGCTTGTGATGAGAAGAAATGCTCCCCCTTTCGCCTAAGCCTCCGGTAGACGACAAGGGAAATTTTGCAGTATTCATACAAAGCAGATTTTCAATTCAGACTCATTCCCTATGGTATCTTTTGGCTCATAGTAAGAGGAGACTTTATCGAGAACAATATCCCTTAAGACAACAAACTGTGTTTTTTGGGATCCCTTTCGTCATATACTGTAAAAAATACGTTTTCTCGCATTTGCATTCAATTTTCTCCTTGTCGATCCGGGCACATGAACATAGCATACGGAACCAAACACATTTGTAATGCTTGACTATATATTTCTCCCCAAACATCATCTAACATGGGGCCTTTTATCTTGATTGAGCTTAAAGGCATCCAATTGATCTCATAACTGCAGAAGCTATACCTTCAGCCCATAAGTCCTTGGACAAATTCTTGCCGTAACCAACTCTAACAAGATTCTTCCCAAGTGTCTGATCTTTCTGTCAGCCACTTCGTTTTGTTTGTGGAGTGTTAGCACTTGAAAGCTGTCTACTATTACCAAGATGTTGACAAAAGGAAAAGAACACTCAGAAGTGAATTCCCCTCCATTGTCAGTTCTGAGAAGTTAAATTTTTGTGCCAAGTACCCCCTTCACGGTTTCTTAAATCCTGAAACTTTGAATACACGTCTGGTTTTTTCTCGACAAAATAAACCAATGTACACCTTGTAAAATCATCGACAAGGATTAACATGTAATGAAAGTCAGAATACGAGGGTGTTCTAGTGGGTCCAAATACCACCATGGATGCATTGCAAAGGAACTTTACTCCTTGAAGAAGATTTGTTAAATGGAAGTCGGTGTGCCTCTCAATATTCACAAACTTCACATACTTCCCCACTACCAAATCATTTTAAAATTGGCAACCCGTTTACTAATATCTTAGATGCCATGACCTTTAGTATATCCATACTAACATGTCGAATCGTAGCAAGCCATAAAAATGCATTGTAATTGCTAGTCATATTCTCGATATAAGATGAAGAAGCAAATAAAGCAGATAAAACCTCAATTCTTCTACTGATGTGGATATTATCTGCTTTCAATTATTCTACATGTCAGAGGAACCTCACGTCTTTTTGGCTAGATCAAAACAAAGTGACCAGAACCACAGCATTTGCTACCGAGAAAGATTTTCTTCACCCCAGAAACATGAAAACACTCGCGAGAGTAATGACATCACCATTCCAACAGTGACGGTGCCTTCCTTCTCCATGAGATGTGCATATTTGCGTCCTTGCAGTTGTAGGGATGAAAATTTGAAAACTTAGATTAATCCCCATTCAAATGATGACCATAACTGACCGCAATCAATCATCTTCAAAATTTATGAGGCCAAAGCATCAGTTGTCACGATTTCCATTAGGAAACATATTCCCCAAGATTCATCTTTCTTTTCGGCCATGTTGCCCCATTTAATCTTATGCGGCAATTTTTCTCCGGTACTGTCGTGTTACTTAGACTCCTTTTTTTCCTCGAAAATTTTTCTTATTCCTTAAGAATAAGGCCGCTTCTTCATCATTGGCTATTAAAACTCCAACCATTTGACATGCCAAAAATTATTGGGAAATTAGAAAGTTCTCAAAATCCTTTAAGGTTGGTTGTGTGCCCCAACCTTGAATTGACATCACGAAACTTATTCGTGCTTCAGGAATAGCTTCCTTTAGATCTAAAAGTGAAATCTCCGACCACAAATTTTTTACCTTCAAAAACAATTGAGAAATAGAAAGATCACTAACATTTGCTAATTGGTCCTTGTGCATTTGAAGCCGTGCAACATCCTTTTTGTTGAACAACCTATTTAAGGTCTCCCAAATCTGATTTGCAGATGTACATCTGATTATCTGCTCGAACAATCCATGAGAAATAGATATCTTTAACACAAATTCCACCTTATTATTCCTCTTCTTCCATTTCTTCAAAGCTTCGGCATTTTCTTCCAATCCTAGCAAATTGCAAGCTACGGAGAGCTCTAGCAATAGCTTAGGAAAATCGAATGGACAATATACTCCAAAAAATCATCTCATAGAGTCTAGCACCTCTTTCCCTCACAAACACATACCATCACCACCTCCAATCCCTGACAATCACCATCATCAGCACCACCATCCTCCCCTCATCATCAATTACTCAAATTGAGATTGAGATTACTGAAGTATTAATAAACTTAAAGATGTGCTTTTATGGAGATTAAATTTCACTCCTACTCTTCTTCTTTTAAAAAGCAAATTGTTAGCCGTCAATGGTTTTGGTCAGGTGGCTATGTAATCTATTCCTCTCTTTTTTCTACTTTCTTTAAATGCAGAGTATCAAAATGGAGTTTTTCTGAACCCATTACCAATTCCAGGTCTGGCAGAGGATCAGGTTGTACCTTGCTTTGATTTCAGAGAAGTAAAGGCATCATATTGTGCTGCCAAAATCTCCCTCTCAATCGATCAATTTGGCCTATGCCGGTGCATCTCATGAGAGAAACTAACGAAAGTGGAACTAGGAGAGAACATGATAAAAGGACAAAAAGACACGAAACAATATGAACCAAGAAAATTAAAAAGACAAATAGGCTTTTGATGCACGTGAATCAAGATACTGCCTTCCATTCATGAAGTTATTATTGGTAAATTTTGGATAAAAACAGGGATTGAAAAGATGAAGCTAAATCGCAAGTACATCCAAGGACATATCAGTAATCTGGTGCAAAGAGCTAGGAAAAGTGGTGGTTGGTCTCCTTATTTTTACAAAAGGTGATCCGAGCCTTCAAACATTTGGTTTGGACTAGATCAGATGTAAGAAATGGCATTTTTCCAGCGCTAGTTGATCAGCCCCCTCTTTGTGTGTGTGTGCGTGCGCGTGTGCACGCGTGTGTGCCTGTGTGTATCTGTGTATCTGAATACCTCTATTTATATGAGATAAGTAAAAATCAAATTTCTCATGGATTTGGTTCCTTCTTCATTTTAACAAAGTTTTGCTTAAAGGAAGAGCTTTCCGAGCAAAGGACTGGTCAGTAGCTTAAAACAGATAAGAATCCATTCAATCCACCTTAAGGGATCTCTTTGGACTGGGATTAGGTCAACTTATTGACCCGACATACCATAAGATCGCGCTAGTATCGTACTATCAGCGCGAATAAGCAGGTTGCCGATAAATGCCTTGGCAGCTTGTGAGGAGATCGAGAACTTGCTATATCAGCTGACCTAGTTGGGCTATAAAGGGACTGATATATATGGACTGATGTCAGGCTCAAGCAGAATTCGTCTCATAAAGAGAAAGACTTGGCTTTGAAACACTTTTAGCCATCACATGGAGCATCTCGGGGAGCGTATAGATTCGTATGACCAGATATAGAGAGAGACATCATAAAGTACAAATGTTCAGCAATAAGAAATGTCAGCAGTAAGACCATAAAGATCAGTGAGTAAAACCTTGCCCACTTTTATCCTCATAAGAGGGCAGTGTAATTTATGCTATTTCCCAGGAGTCCTTGTTGAAGAGCATTTGAATTAATACAGAGTAAATCCTACTCAGCATCTCGTAAATCGTAGCATTAAGATAAACCAATTAATTATAAGGTTGAGATTCAGATAACGAAGCTTAAAAGCGTATGATAATGCGAATGGATTAGCCAATAACTATTATCTCTGAGTATCTTGTGTACCATTAATAAAGAGCACCATGGTTATCTTCTTCGCAAAGTAATTAGCATTGGAGATGAAACCATCCATTTGGAACACTGAACTAGAAGGATCATCATCAGAAGCTTCTATTGTCATCAGGTTGCAAGCAACTGACACCCCATAAACAGATCTAATTGCGTCAATCCTTGAGGAGACAGGAACTGAGTGAACATCAGCTCTAGCAGCTCCATGCTGAGTATCGTGGAACAGTTGTGGGATAAGTAAAAAGCACGTTTGAAAAGAGAAGGGAGTGCAACAAAAAAAGAAGTACAGAAAAGCATCACTAATGACCAACCTTTCTGCAGGAGAAGCTCACACTTGTGTGATGAACGGCAAAGCGACTAAGCATGTCAACAACTTTCGGGTAATCATCGGCAGAGCTCTGAAGTGTTTTTCTCCGAGCAATCATGTTATAAAATAAATTCTCAATCTGATGCAGACAAACATAATAATCCAGATGATCAAGAAAAACTAAATTAGATTACAAAATTTTTTAAGGAGGAGAAAATATTAGAGTTAACAGCTGCCAGGAAAAACTTTCCCTTCTACTCTCTATGAGGGGGGGAGGGAACTCTTGAAACCAGCCTAACTCATTCAAGAATTTAGTAACAGAGGACATCTCCATTCGTTCAATATCAGTTTGTAATATTAACTTCTCCTTTTCTAGAAATTATTGAATACGATGTTTGTATTACAAGGGCCAATTTATGTACTTCTCTTCATGGTTTTAAATAGCGGAATCGGGATACGTAATGGTCGCGGCGCGTGTAACGGTATCGGACGATTCGATGTTATGTAAGCACCGATATATTGGTGTATAACGGTATCGGACTCCTGAAAATCCGTTACGAATCGGCCGTTACGATACGTAACGGCCGTTTTTTAAAACCCTGCTTCTCTTGCCTTTTATTCTCTTGAAAAAGTCAAATATATAGAACTAAATAACCCAACTATTGTAAACTTTTGCATGATAACTGATTTCGTGGAGAAAAAGAAAAACAACTGGCACTGTGTACTATTCGTTTTCATCTCGACTTTGGTTTCTTGACATCAAGAAATTTCTGATTTCCTCCCAAATTCCTTTGTATTATTGAAACTAATCCACGAATCACTCTACTCCACAACTCCAAAGGCAGAAATTGAAAGAACTAAGAAATACGCCCATACCATTATCTGAGTTCCCTTCACCGCAGCACATGCTTTAGGTTCATGCTCCATCACACCATCTCTGTAGGATGCTCTATGAACATACCCACACTCTTAGCTTTAACTCAATTACAGGAATTACTGCCAAAATTGGAAAAACACTGCATATCTTTTAGCTGATACCTGTAACCATGCAATTGGCCCTTGGTAATGGTGGTAACAGTTACGTGACCGACGTATGTCATGCTGGCCAACGCCTCCCCTCTAAACCCCATCGACTTGATCGACTGTAAATCTTCAAATGCCGACAGCTTTGAAGTCGTGTGCCGCTCGCACAGTATCGGCAAGTCCTCGTACTGGTCACAAAACAAATAGGCTAGCCCTAGTGACACGGCTGATATGCCTTTGTCAAAGCAGTGCCTTCGCAAGTGTAGACTGCTTCGACAGAAGCGATATAAGCTTTGCCGCTAGGGCTAGCGAACAAATATTGTAAAGACTGCATCAGCGACAATGGTTATGAACCCTTCATTCTAGCGAAAAGAATTGAGGGGATTGGGGGTTTACGCGGATGCCGTGGCCGTCGTCGGAGACCTGGATGAGCTTGAGGCCGCCGTCCTTGACGACGACGTTGATGGAGGTGGAACCGGCGTCGAGGCTGTTCTCCACGAGCTCTTTGATGGCGGAGACGGGCCTCTGGATGACCTCGCCGGCGGCGATTCGGTTGACCACCGACTCATCCAGCCGGTGGATTTTCGGCGGCTCTCTGGGTATTGCAGGAGCAGGAAATCTTTCAACTTCGTCTGTTTCCATTTCGGGTGGCTGTTCACCGGATTCGATTTCCATTTCCGTTGTAGCCTTGCAAATTGACAGCGCAGGTTTTTCTCCGTTTCGCAGAGGAAGGCGAGGGGAAATTCGCGCCAAACTGAGCCGGTGCACAATCCAATTGGCTTTACGTCTGCAAGATCATTGGGCTGGTTTATCCGATAATGCCAGCCGGCTTAGCCCAGCCCCAGCCGACTTTTTCCACGTAGAAGGCCGGCCGGGCTTTGGCCCAAGGTGAAACGGGTCACGCCGGGCGAGCCCAATTCTTCAAACTCATTTTTTTCTTGTTAAGTACTCGTTTAACTACCGTACTATTAGAAAATTTTTAATTTTTGGTTAGTGGACATCAATTTATGTCAAAGTGATCACTAAATTCTGAAATTCGTTTTAATCAAGTCATTCGGTCAAATTGTCCTTGTCGAGCGCTCCATGAATTCCATTTAGCCAGGGGCATTTATATTTTTTTACCCTCTTCTTTCTTTTCCTCTTCTTTCTCTATCTCCCCCCCCCCCTTTTTTTCCCTTTCCATCTCACACACAATGTCACCCCCAACCCCACGCCCCACCCCCCAGTCATGCGCGCACGCACAAACAGTCACACACTCCCAACAAAATCAATTCAAACATCACAATTTTTTTTTGAAACACGCACAGTCGCACACTCCCAACAAAATCAATACAAACATCACAAAAAAAAAATTTGGAACACACACACCTTCACTTCATAAAGGATACTTTCCATCTTCCTATAATCTCTCGATATTTCCCAAAATCTTCTTTTCCACACTATTGTAATTTATCACAAAAGTTAGAGCACACATTTATCAATTTGATTGATCATTCGACTGAACCATGAACACCATGGCCAAGATTCACTTGTCTCTACTTGGTTTTTGCCGATTTTCAAATATGTTTGACCCAATCAATGTATGGGTCATAGGGGATTATAGGGGCAACCATGCAGGTCGTTCGTGTAACGCCCCGAACCCGAGAGTCCGAACACATCCTTAAATCATAACTCAATCCTGTCCAAAACATACAACCTTAATGGTAGAGCAGAGTATCTAAAATACCACAAATAAAATGATTTGTATCTTAAAATCATTACTCCCAAAAATGATCCAAAACTTTATTACAAATCTCTCAGACTAAATATCTGAACCCAAAGGAAAATAAATCAACTAACCGATTTTTCGTCTAAAGAAATCATAAGCTCTATTCTCAATATAAAAAACCAGAGCAATTCCAACCGCTGTACTAATATCTCGCCCTTCGTGCTACTTTTGGCCTGGAAGCAAAAGGAAACGAAAAACAAAGGGGTGAGCACGAATTGCCCAGTAAAAATTTTTACACACAGAGGGCCAAAAATGGATACGAATACGAATTCAGAGTTATTCGAATGGAGCCAATAAATAAGAATTTAGATAACTCAGTCAAATTTCACAAACGAATACGAAAGTAACCAAAAGAAGGTTACCTAAAAGCGAATAACAAATATGAGTTATCGAATAGAACCAATAAATAAGAATTTAGATAACTCAGTCGAATTTCACAAGCGAATAACAGAAGCGACCGAAAAATGGGTTAAATAATCAATAAGTCGAATATCGACTCAAAAACGAATAACAAATCGACCCAAAAAAGGGTTTACATAACCAATAAGTCAAATATCAAAATATATTTACCAAAACTTGTGGGTGTCACATACACAAATTGCTTATTATTAAGCATCACAAATCATGGTTATACCATGTCGAATATCGCAGCCGGTGCGTCACAAATAAGTCACGATAATTAAAAGTGACTTTCGAATACAAATATCACCACAAAGTAATTTGATAAATATAGCGAATATTCATTCGAAGGCCAAAAATAGTCATTGCAGACTCAAATCGAAGAGGACAAAAATATGAGTTCAACGAAACAAAAATCAGCTCAATCGGAGATCGGATGAATGAGATATCGTCAAAAGAAGTTTTGAGTGAAAAGAATTGCGCGAAAATCGAGAAAGCGAAAGCAAATTGTTAATAACCAAAAAGACCCGGCAGAAAGTTGACACGTGGCAAAAGAGACTCGGAATTCACATGTCAAGACCAATAAAAGAGAGATACATTGGACTAAAAATCTTTGAAAGAAACTTTTTTGATCGCGAACAAAGAACGGCTGAGAGTACAAAATAATCACGAACGACCTTTTACGATATAACGAACAAAGATTTTTATAAATCACATGGGAACTGTCTTTAACGCAAATTATAAGACAGTGAAACAAGATCATTGATAACGTTACAAAAAGCGTGATGATCAATAATAGGCTTGGAAGCAAATTCAATTTTGAAATCAAACGAAGACGCAAAGATTCTCGTGTATGAAACGAAAAGACGGCGTAAAAATCCTTACCTCAAAGTAACGAATATCATGTCAAAAATCTCATCTTTATCTTGGATCTTTACTTCAAAGTAACAATATCATGACAAAAATCTCCTCTTTATCTTGGATCAATCACCACCTTTTTGCTTGAAAATACCCCAAAGAATGCACTTGTCTCTTTATCTTAGATCAATCACCACCTTTTTGCTTGAATACCCAAAAGAATGCAATTCACTCTTTTCTCTTTCCTCTCCTTTATCTCTAAAAAAATATGAAGACTCTTATGTCTTCTTCTCCCTTATATAGTTTGCTAATTTAATTCTAATATGACTTGAAGTCCTAATTGATGGTGCAATCATAACACAGCTAAAAGTTCTTATTGCTAGTGTAATTATAACACATCTTAAAGTCTTCATTACTAATTTAATCACAATATGACTTAAAATCCTAATCCAAGTCGAAATCACTTCTTTTTTTAAATAATACTTAATCTAATCAACCAACTTAATCACAATATGATTTAAAATCCTAATCCAAGTCGAAATCTCTTCTTCTTTGTTTAAATAATATTTAATCTAATCACATTAACCACTAAGACCATTAAATATTTAATTTCATCACTAAAAGGACTTCAAGAAAATTCTCTATGGTCCATTACTTAATTCAAATTAGTATAATTTTTAAATTATTACCTACATAAGTAGCCAAAAATCCGGGGTATTACAGTTCGGGTCAGAGGAAAAAGGGGAGGGAGCTAAGAAAGAGATGGGAAGTGAGGGAACTGTGGGAAAAGTAATAGTTAGTTAGAGTACAAGAGGCGAGTTAATAAAGTTCTGGGTGTTCTTAAATATGGGATTTTGAAGTTTTTTTCTAGTTCACATTCATAAGGTAGGTCTCGTGATGACTTGGAGAAATTGGAGGAGAATTTGTAATTTGCATTTTTTTTTTGCTTTTACTTTATCTTGGTTGCTGAGAAAATTGAAGAAAGAAAATGAAATATGAAAATTTGAGACTTTATATGTTATTTTGAAAGAAAGACCCACTTTAGTTCAGCAAAATTGAGACTTCATATGTTATTTCCAAGAAGAACCGCTTCAGTTCAGATGCCCCAAAATGAAAATTGAGTTACTCCCTGCTGGTTGCTAGCTGAAAGGTTAAGGAAAGTGAATCAGATTTAAGTCTATGTATTATTCAAAAGAATACCCACTTCTATGTGTGTGCATGTGTACGTGTGTGTGTGTGTGTGTGACTGTGTGAGTGTGGGTGGGTGTATGTGTATGAAGAAGAAAGAAGAAGGTGAACAGTGAAAGAACGGTTTTACCATTTACGGTTTATTTTTACTACTTTTTCTTTTCTTAGTCATTCGATGTGGCACTATCTTAACCGTTTGATTATTTTATCTTCCTTCTTTAATCATTAAAAACTCTCTCTCTCTCTCTCTCTCTCTCTCTCTCTCCCCCCTCTCTCCCCCCTTCCCTCCCCCCTATAACACACCAAAACCTAAGTCTAGATTTGTTCCCTTGAATTAGCTTTCTACTTTAGTAGTAGTATTTTTCTAAGTGATTATTTTAAAATTTTAGCAATAATTATTATGAGCGAAATCATTTAGGACCTTTGGCGATGTAAAATATACAATACGATAATTTATTTAGCAGAGTCCTTCAGCGACGATTAACTGAGCAATGTTAAAATAAAAAAATAAAAAAGAAGGAAATTTTGAAGTGATAGAGAGAGTTGGGGTTATAAAGAAGGATCCTTTTTAAGCAATTAAATGAATAATTGTTTGTATATAAGCAAAACAAAATAAAGGAGTTAAAAAAAGAGAAAGAGACATAAAAAGCTAAAAAGAGATAATAGGAGTATAGAGAGAAATGGTGAGGACAGCCAGCCCTAGAATGGGCGGCGCCTTGATCTGGCAGCCATTATCGGCCACACAAATAGGCACCGACGATGAATTTTGGCCACGCCCTTCACTGGAAGCACCGTCCAAGGCCTCCGCGCACCACCTATAGCATGCAACCTGCAAGCAGCACCAACCGTTACCAATTGCGCCGCCATCGTCATTTCCATGAACATGTTGCCGTTCTTTTGCTCCAACAGCCACCGACAATCGCCGTGGAGACCCTACTCTGTGACCATCGCATGGTACTCATCATCTCTTGTCACCACCGCAATTTTCCTTGGCCACCGCGACCTTTAATCGGAGAAATTTCAGGGCAAGCCAAAATGGCAATTTCCGATATTCATCCACCACCGTGAAATCTGCAACCACCGGCGACATCCACTATAAGCTATCAACGTGGGTCCTCAATCGAACTGCCCTGCCACCCAAGCACTGCCCACCATTAGAGGACATCATCAGTTCAATCTCAATGGTCATTTGATTTTTGTCGGCGATTAGATTCATGACTACGGCGTAGAATTGATTTTGTGGTATTGACTATGAAACGGGGTTTGGTGGTGGTGTTGTAATTTTTGGTGGCTATGTAGTGGTAGTCATTTGGCAACAGAGTTGGATATGTGGGTGAGTATGTGCAGGAGTTTGTGGGTGGATGGATATGTGAAATTGTGTGGTGTAAGTGTGTGTAATTGTTGTGAGGGAGGGTGTATAGCTGTGTTTTGTGAGAGTGTGTTTGTGTGAAGTTGTTAAGTTTAGAGGGGAGAGAGAGAGAGAGAAAGAGAGGGATTTTTTAATGATTAATTAAGAAAGATAAAATAACCAAACGGTTAAGATAGTGCCACATCGAACGGTTGTGAAAAGAAAAAGTAATAAAAGTAAACCGTACCAAAGGAGTACCTATGAAAAGTAAACTGTACCAAATCAGTACCTGAACTTTTATAGTAAAAATATCTTTTTTTATAATAACAGTCCTACCCCTCTGATTTTTTATTGGCATACGTGCTCTGTCAGCTTAGGTACGCTTTTTAACAGTTGGGTACTTCTTTGGCACACCTTCAAACTTGGGTCCTAAAGATGTACTTGGGTAAACTTGAGGGTACAGTTTTGGGATTAGGCCTTTTATATTTGTAAATATAGTTGCTCTTATGTGCAGAAATATTTTGTAGAACTATTTGATAGTATCTGAGAACACTACAAAGTATGTGTGATATGAAGAATACTACATTAAGACTCTTTTCATCAAACGAAAATGATGAGGATAGCAATATGAGAGCAAAAGGGAGAAACTTAGTTTTACAAGGATTTGGAGTTACCATGGCATCTTTAGCAATTTGATATCATGAAAATACATTGAAAAACAACCTATTGATGACTTGGAGATGTTAAGGGAGCAAATAGGGAGGCGATTATACAATGGAAGTGATGATAATTGCTATGACTAGTTAAATGTAAACAAAAAGTCATTTGCTAAACTTTGTGATATCTTATCTTACATAAGAAAGGAGGGTTGCGTGATTGCGGGCGTGTATATGTTGAAGAAGCGAGTATCCAGATTTCTACATGTTCTTGCTCACAATACTAAATTTTGGGTAATGAAAGGATTTTATATTCGTTCTAGAGAAACTATTAGTAGGCAGTTTGATAAATTGTTAAAGTATTTCATCTTTTTATCATAAGAATATAGAATTCTAAATTAGAGAAGCAAAGGGACAGTTGTTTTCACCCAAGGATCGTGCCAAGCGGTTTTTACGTTGACAGACAATTATATAAAAGTTCAGGAGGCAAACTTAAAAGTTGTAGAAGATGAAAAATGGAGATGTTTGAAAGTGAGGAAGATAACCTATAAGATTATATACATCTTGTATTATTTTTTACAGTCAATTTAATATGACAATTTTTTGTTCAGTTACTTAGAATTGTCTTGGAGCCTTAGATGGAACATACGTTCCTCTTACCGTTCCTCACCAAGATCAGGGTAGATACAGAAACAGGAAGCAACAAATCGCAACCAATGTGCTAGGAGTTTGTGATAAAAAAATGAAAATTGTTTTTGTGTCACCTGGATGGGAAGGATCTGTATAGATTATGGGGTACTGAAGAATGCCCTAACTCGACCGCCCCCTTTATCGTGCCACGTGGTGTGTCAGTTTTTTGTGTTTTTCAGTACTAGAGAGATTTTAGATGGATTAATTCAAGTCTAAGGAAGGCAAATACTACAACGCAGGAAAGTAGTATTTAGTTGATGCTAGATTTGCAAATAGACCTGGTTTTCTACCTCCTTATCATTCAACACATTTCCATCTTTATGCATGGGCAGCTAGTGGGAATAATCCAAGTACTTACAAAGAATTGTTTAATCTTCGTCACTCAACCGCAACGAATGTGATTGAAAATACGTTTGGTCTGCTGAAGAAACGGTGGTCAATTCTTAGAACCATGTCATTCTTTGATATAAAAGCATTAGGTGACATTATGAGTGGTAACTTGTTGGTTTAATATATATATATAGGGAGCCGATCCACACCCACCGGTGGAGAAATAAAATTTCTCCACCAAACCACTACAAAGAGTAACGGTTGGCATTATTGATTGCAAATACACAACCGCAACACTTTGTTGCGGTTGCGCCCCCCCCATGGACCCCCCTCCCCCTTCCCCCCATCTCCCCCACCCCCCTCCCAACCGCAACAAAGAGTTGCGGTTGGCCCCCCTTCACCCATGTGGTGTCCCCCTTCCCCGCCACGTGGCCTTCCCCCATGGCCCCCTTCCCCCATCCTCCCCTCGGCCGCCACGTGGCCTCCCCCTTCCCCCCATGGCCCCCCGTCCTCCCCTCCCCCCATGGCCCCCCCATGCCCCCAACCGCAACAAAGTGTTGCGGTTGGCCCCTTCCCCCGGTCCCCCTTCCCCTTCCCCCGCCACGTGTCCCCGTCCCCCTCTCCCCCGCCACGTGGCATCCCCTCCCCCCGCCACATGGCCCCGTCCCCCCACCATGCCCAACCGCAACACTTTGTTGCGGTTGGCATGCCAATCGCAACAAAGTGTTGCGGTCCCCCCCACCCCCACCCCACGTGGTGTCCCCCCCCCCGTGATGCCCCCCCATGGCCCCCCTTCCCCCCATGATGCCCCCTTCCCCATGGCCCCCCTTCCCCCTCCCGTGATGCCACGTGGTGTCCTTCCCCCTCACTCACGAATTTTTTTTTTGTCTTCTTTCTTCTCTTTCCTTCGCTTTTTTCTCTTTATAATCCTTCCTCCCCGAACCCTTTCTTCCACTCTCCATCATCTTTACCAACTATCTTCATACTCCATATCTCACCTACAACAATACAAACAAAAATTTTTTACGCTAGAAGCTCGGTGGATAACCGGTAGAAGATCGGTGGATTTTTCTTTAAATATATCAAGTCAAAACAAGTAAGTATTTTTTGGGTTTTCTTGTAATGCAATTCAATGTTAATTTCAAAGTTCAAAAATAGTCATTGTAGACTCAAATCGAAGATAACAAAAAATACAAATTGAAGGAAACAAAAATCAGATCAATCCGAGATCGGATGGGCGGTATTACATTTATAGATTCCAAAATAGCGATTTTTTAGGGCGTCTAAATTAAGATTTTTCACGAATTTATAAAAAATATCTAGAGCTAGATTTTGCCAAAGTGCGAAAAAGAGACTTTAATTATTTTTAAAAGATCTATATCAGGAAAAAATTTCAGATTTTTTCAAATACTGGAAAGGGGATAACTGATACAAGGAACCTTGAAACTTTGCACTGTAATTTAAAATATCAAGCCAGCGCGATTTCGCGCGAAACTTTTATGAGAACCCTAGGATGTTAGGAAGTTCCATCCCCCAGGATTTCGGGCCACTCTGAAGTCGTTAGCTATTTTTTTGGCCGAACGGGCTTATTCCTTTGAAAAACTTAACACCGTAAAATTACCAAAATACCCCTCTCGGGGTGGCAAATTACCAAAATGCCCCTGGCATCAGAACGATCTCAAAAGTGCATTGAAATGCTATTTTAAGCTTCCCGAATTCATTCTTGATCTAAAAAGTATTCTACGGACTTTTCGCCCAAAAATCCCGAACCGGTGTCCAGATCGAGCGCTTAAAAGCCCGTTCGTCCAAAAAATTGCCAGAGTGGCCCAAAATCCTGGGGGATGGAAATTCCCAACATCCTAGGGTTCTCATAAAAGTTTCGCGCGAAATCGCGCTGGCTTGATATTTTAAATTACAGTGCAAAGTTTCAAGGTTCCCCGTATCAGTTAACCCCTTTTCCAGTATTTGAAAATTTTTAAAATTTTTCCCTGATATAAATCTTATAAAAATAACTAGGGTCTCTTTTTCGCACTTTGGCAAAATCTAGCTCTAGATATTTTTTATAAATTCATGAAAAATCTTAATTTAGACGCCCTAAAAAAATCGCTATTTTAGAATCTATAAATGTAATACCGCTCATCCGATCTCGGATTGATCTGATTTTTGTTTCCTTCAATTTGTATTTTTTGTTATCTTCGATTTGAGTCTACAATGACTATTTTTGAACTTTGAAATTAACATTGAATTGAATTACAAGAAAACCCAAAAAATACTTACTTGTTTTGACTTGATATATTTAAAGAAAAATCCACCGATCTTCTAGCGGTTATCCACTGAGCTTCTAGTGTAAAATTTTTTTGTTTGTATTGTTGTAGGTGAGATATGGAGTATGAAGATAGTTGGTAAAGATGATGGAGAGTGGAAGAAATGGTTCGGGAGGAGGGATTATAAAGAGAAAAAAGCGAAGGAAAGAGAAGAAAGAAGACAGAAAAAAAATCCGTGAGTGAGGGGGAAGGACACCACGTGGCATCACGGGAGGGGGAGGGGGAAGGGGGGCCATGGGGAAGGGGGCATCACGGGGGGAAGGGGGGGCCATGGGGGGGGCATCACGGGGGGGGACACCACGTGGGGTGGGGGTGGGGGGACCGCAACACTTTGTTGCGGTTGGCATGCCAACCGCAACAAAGTGTTGCGGTTGGGCATGGTGGGGGGACGGGGCCACGTGGCGAGGGGAGGGGAGGGGATGCCACGTGGCGGGGGAGAGGGGGACGGGGACACGTGGCGGGGGAAGGGGAAGGGGGACCGGGGGAAGGGGCCAACTGCAACACTTTGTTGCGGTTGGGGGCATGGGGGGAGGGGAAGACGGGGGGCCATGGGGGGAAGGGGGAGGCCACGTGGCGGTCGAGGGGAGGACGGGGGAAGGGGGGCCATGGGGGAAGGGGGGAAGGCCACATGGCGGGGAAGGGGGACACCACGTGGGTGAAGGGGGGCCAACCGCAACTCTTTGTTGCGGTTGGGCAGGGGGTGGGGGGAGACGGGGGGAAGGGGGAGGGGGGGCCATGGGGGGGAAGGGGGGATGGGGGTCCATGGGGGGGCGCAACCTCAACAAAGTGTTGCGGTTGTGTATTTGCAATCAATAATGCCAACCGCTACTCTTTGTAGCGGTTTGGTGGAGAAATTTTATTTCTCCACCGGTGGGTGTGGATCGGCTCCCATATATATATATATATATATATATATATATATATATATATGTATATGTATACATATGTATATGTGTGTGTTGTATTTTGAGAGATTTGAAAAAGTTCTTTGGATAGAGTAATTGTATTGTTATTGGCGGGGAGAAAATTAATACCTAAAATAATTTTGCCTTCAGCATGTTGTATTGGAGTACAAAATGCATGGTTTAAATGGTATGGAGGAGATTGCACATTGCAAGGTGTAATGAAAGTAATGTAAGCATTTGAAATCATTTTATCATATTGTATAGGTGTGTTAAGTGCGCATCTACTTTTGTAAAGATAGATGTAGTGCGCATCTCCTTTTAGGACAGCTGTTACTTGTAATTATTAGAGTTTAGGTTTGCTCTGCCTATAAAAGGCTTAGAGCTCTTCAATTGTAAGTACGCTGCAAACGCTGCATTCACGAGATCAATAGAATTCTCTCATTGCTCTCAAACTTTCAACCTCTCAACTCCCTTGTTCATAATCACAATTCTGCTCACTTAAGAAGATTTCCAGTAAAGTTTAAAGTTTTCAAGTAAGATTCTTTCTTTACTCTTATAGTTTAGCTATTCTGGGGTGAAATGAGGTTAAAACCTCTCTATGAATTGAAAAGGAAACATTTTCTGAAAGTATCGCAGAAGACATTTATAGTAGTGAAAGTAGTGATACAGAAAATGATAACACTAATAGACAAAGTACTTTACTTTTACCTGATTAAAATGCCTAAAACTCTAGACCCAAACGACCACCAAGAACCTTTTAATTTTGAAGACATGATGAATAATTTTAATATGGAACCTTATATGATAACAGGCCTTTTAGAGACAAGTCAGAAGTTTTTCGCCGCTTTAGAAAATATAGATTTTGCTAATGGACGAATTAGAAATTTTATAGACACTCAAACTTTAGATCTAGTTTACAATCCTTTATCTACATATATAAGTTATTTCTTACATTTTGATATTCTTTTACATGACTTTGATATCTTTTTTCAACATTTAATAGGATGTTATATTCATTGGATGGCAATGCATGTTGCATCTTGCATAAATTCATACGAGAGGAGCAAATTGAACGGGAAGCAAAATTATTAGTTGAGGTTGATGCAGAATTAACGGCTGTTCAAATTCTAGATGACACGAGCAATGAGAAAGTGACAAGATCTATCTAACTTATGCCTGAATTGACAGCATCTAGAGAGAATTTACCAAAGGGAATGTTCGCTGAATATCAAGCTAGGCATGGACGAGGAATTTGATATGATAGCTAATTACCTATCTGAAATGTTATTTCTTTTGCAGGTATTTTATTATTACTGTGTATCTCATAAATATCTTATTATTGTGCATCAGAAATATTATCTCTTTAGGCGCTACTTTCTTTTTGAAACAACGTAATATGTGGTGCATTCTAAGGAGCTATGGTGTATTTATGGGGGTTATTGATTAAATATTTTCGAGCTGGGTATGTGGTAGTGTTGGCTGATGTTATCTTTGAAGGACAAAAAATTTGACTCATTTTTTCATTTTATAGTTAGTTGTCGTTTATGCATTTATATTAGTGGGATTATTTTTTCATTTTGTACTTACATTGTATGCATATTTTCTTTCCTTTTCTTTTGCTTTTGATGGGTAGGGTTCCGTGGGATATAATTTGATAAGAAAAACTTAAAACTTCCTTTTTGCATATTTATCTTATATTTTTTTTTACTTTAACAATTTTAATTCTTAGTCCAATCTTTTGTGATAACCCTTAATAAAATTACAAATTGAATTACAAATTGCTTTTATTCAATTTCAAAGCAATTCCAATTCCCAATTGTGTAGGAATTGAAATTGAATTACAATACCTAATTCCAATTTCAATTTCATTTGCCAATCAAAACCTAAGTCTTTTGTACTTGTAATTTCTTAATGTGGAGAAAAATGCTCAGAAACTCATTAGCGACGCTATTTGCTTTATTGACCACGCTATATTGCTGTTACATTATGGAATCGGACCCTTGGTGTCTTTATAATGATAGCGCAAAATTATCTTGTTAAGTGCAAAATTTTTTGGGCAAAGTAGGCATACCAACCTAATTTAGGGATATGAATGTCGCAGATGATGAACATTGGGTCTCCATTTTTGTTGGAATTTTTGCTTTTTAAATTTTTGCCAATTTTTAGGATCAATATCATGCAAATACCATTAACTTTACTTATTGTTTAAATCATATTTTGACTTTGAGATGCTACTTAATCTACCTTGCTATTTGAGTTCAGTTTGATGTTTTGTGTATAGCATATGTCGTATGATTTGCAAAATGTGGAAGGGAAAAATCTAATGAACCGAAGGATGAAACTAACACTACATCTTGCCCGTCAAGGAAAAAAAAACTTAATCTCGTATATAGAAAGTTCTTGAGGAGCCTTAATGTGTAGTGAACAATTCCTGGGCCTCTTTGGTTCACGGTGTAAATCATTACGTCATTGTAATTGAAATGGTAATCATAATCATTTACTTGGTGAGCATGTTTGGTTCACTGAAGGAGAATTTGTCTACTCCTTCCCTCACAAAAAAAAAAATTTTGATCACTTTTCAAATTAAGAAATATTATGTAGTTTTTTTTTTATTTTTTATGTTTATACTTTTTTAATTCTATTTCTCTCTCCATATTTAATATCTCATAAACCCATTTCTCTCTTACCAGACTTTCTTCCTCCCCCTCCCCCCCCCCCCCCGGGGTAGAATGAAAAAATCATAAAATATGACTCATGTCTTAAAGAAGCGTGAAATTTAACTATGATCAAATAATTTGAGATGGAGAAGTATAATGTAATGAAAATTGTTTTGGGGTAATGAATGATATTTGTGATGTAATGAAAATTTATTAATGATGATTACCTTGCCCCCCACACACCCCCCCCCCCCCCCTCAACAAACCCCAAACCATCCCCACCTTCATCACACACACATAAGCAACAATATGTTTTATTTTTTATTTGGTGTACCATTATGCCCATTGAACTCTTATTTTTACTTGTTTGGCACAATTCTTTTGATTCTTATCCAGAAATAAAAGTAAGTACAGTTTTTTACTAAGCAATGACAAATGCTCAAAAATATAAATGTCACTTAATTATTCTAATATGACAAATAATATTTATAAGTAATAGTTTATCAGCTATCGTGCATGGGAGCTGATCCTTTACCCGCGTTGGTAACTTAAGTTTGGTTTTTGGCACAATCTATTCGTCCATCCATGGCGGATAGATGGACAAGATCACTTTTTTCTTAAATTTTTCTGGTCATCCGCCGCACTATGCGATGGACACTCACACGGACAAAAAATAACCATCCGCCCCATAATGGGACAAAGGTTCGCTTCATTATGGGACATATGACAATGTTCACTTAAAAAATAAAGAGGAAAAAAAGAATACCTGAAAGAAAGAAAATTAATTAGTTATTCATCAGAGTTTCATTTATTCAATGAACAGAACTATACGGGGATATACAGCTCAGAGACGTAGAACAAAAATTTGTTTATTTGCATCAAGATTTCGAGGGGCTCATTCAAGACTTATTCGAACATGGACAAATGGAAGTTTAACTCCGAAAGAAGCATTTCATGAAGCCTCCCGGAATTTGTGATTTATTTATTCCCTTTCTACATACAGAAGAAAAAAACTTTAATTTAGAGGACTGAAAGAAAATGAGCCTTCATTTAATCTTGATCCTTGTGAATCGGAAGGGAGATTAGGCTGGATCTGCAGGGCTCTCCTAATAATTTTCATAAATGACTTGTTTTTGGTAAGAGATGAACATTACCATATGTAAATTTAGGTGCATGATATACATTGGTATTCCAGTGCGTTTCTCCCTCTGAGTCAGAATAAATATATTTTCAAACTTTCTCCTCTGAAATTATTTTAATGTTGAACCTTGAACATATAATAATTCTAAATCGAATCTCTTTAGAAAGAAGATCTTTTGTCTCATGGTAGCCTGCTCCAGTCCCCTTACGAATCTTTCGTTATTGGGTGATGGATGAAGCAGATATATTTTTTTGTAAGTAAAGTTTCACGGTCAGCTACATTATGTAGCTCACAGTGAATTTTGCACGTACTTCCCTCTGACTCATTAGATCCTTTCAGTGCATTTTGGTCAAAATTCATGTCTGCTACATTATGTAGCGGATGGTGAAGTCTATGGACGGGCCAGACCAGTTATTTTTTTTATTTTATTTTTTTGAATAAACATCACCTTCCACTACATGATGTAGCGGACAATGAAGTTTACTATACTGTCGATCCCCCACTCCCCTCTTTGGCCTTTTTGCCTGCAAATCCCTCTGACGCACTTAATCCCTCGGAGGCATTTTGGTCAAAATTCCGGTTTGCTGCATTATTTAGGGGACAATGGGAAAATGTTAAATGAAACTTTGATCTGGCCTGTCCATCCCGCAATAGTCAAATTGAGCTGGCAACTTAGCATAAGTTGCCAGCACTTGCTGTGGATCAGGTTCTACACACACATATGGGGGCAACCCACATCTACCAATAGAGAAATAGTTATTTCTCCACCATCCATCTATATATATATATATATATATATATATATATATATATATATATATATATCCACCGATGGAGAGTTATCTCTCCAACTCTCATTTAGCCATCCACGTGTCATTTTGGACGGCTTAGATTTTTATTTTTTTTTGTATTGCTCTTTTTTTTTTGTTGCTAAATGTTTAGCCAGAATAGTGATTACTATTTTTTTCAATATGCGCCATGCGCCCTGAGCCCACCGAGACAGGTGAAATTTGCACAACCGCTACACTTAGTAATAGTTGACCGCTTGTAAGAGTGGCGATTAGACAAATTAGATGTCCACAGTTTCATTTAAGCGCTCCTAAGAGTAGCGGTTAGACAAATTATATGTACCCAGTTTCATGTCCCTCCTCTTTCTCTATCTCTCTCCCTCTTTCTACCCCTAACGCTTTCCTCATCTTCCATCAACCCTAAGCCATTCCCAATTGATCAGTATAATTGATATCTTCCGCCAGTACAATCTTCTAACATTTCTGTCACCACAATCTTCAAATCTCTAGCTAGAATTCCAAGTTCAATAAACATCTAGCTTACTATAACCTTCAAAACCCTAGCCACAATTTCAAGCTTTTTATAACCTTAGCCAAATTTGGAGCATTTAGCTTGAAATAAAGAAGTCATATTAACACCACCACATAGTAAGTCTTTCCTTTTATTTTTCATTTCATTTCATATGAGTTCACAACACTATTTGTACTTGCATTTTACTTGTCGAGCATTTATAAAAGTAATTCAGTGTAGATTTCATCATATGCAATTGGAGGAAACAAGTATTGTGAAGATTCTGATCCACCTTACAAAGGTCAAAATTTTCAAACATTGGAAGAAGTTGAAGCATACTATAAAGGATATTCGAAGAACGTTGATTTCAGTGTTAGAATCAGGACAACTAGAAAAAGTGTAAAAAATGGACCAAATTTATTCCTGACTATTTGGTATCATAGAGGGGTACCATATGTACCTCCGGTTGTTCGGGTTAGTGATAAAAGGCAAATGAGACAAAAAAAAAAGGAGGGATACATTTATGGGTATTGGGTGTAAGGCCAAATTGTATGTAGTACTCCGAAAGAACAAAAAAATATTGAGTTGTGACGGGTTCTGAGTTGAGCCATAATCATCAATTGATGACGCTTAGTAAGGTTGGTCAAGTTCAACTCGCATTAACAAATAAGCTCGACACATAATCAATGGATATTTGCAATGGATAAGGCTAAGATACCACCTTGTAGAATGATGGGGCTTTTTCCAAGTCAGGCCGGGATTGTTGACAAATTGAGTTCCAATGAGATAGACCTTTGAAATGAACTTCATGCTAAATAGAAGAGGCTTTTGGTGTGGGTGATTCTCAAGCTACGCTTGATTTTTTTTAAGCACCTCTGAAGTGAGAATTCTGATTTTTCTATAGTATATATCTAACTAGAATGATGAGAACACGAGTGGTACTAAACTTTGGGTAGATGTTAGTTCTAGGGTTTCTTACAAAAACTTTGACAATGTTATGATGTTTGACACCACATACTGCACAAACAAGTAATCTATGCCTTCTGCTCTATTTACCGTAGTGAACTACCACAAACAATCAATCCTTTTTGGCTTTTCTCTATTTAGAGATTAGACATAAGAGCCATTCACATGTGAAACCAAAAAGATAATCCTAGAGGGGGGGGGGGTGAATAGGGTTTTTAAAAATTAATGGGAATTTAAACTAAACACAATCACAAATGCCAATCAAACCAAGTAATACTTCAATCAAGATGCTAACTACACAATCTCAAGCAATAAGTAAAGAGATTAAGTTAGAGATACTTGCAAGGAGATTTAAATGGTTCGGCTTGAATTACCCCTAAGCCTACGTCCACCTCTTCAAGGAAGTCCCTTGCAAGAGCACTAGAATTCACTAGTAACAATCTTCTTCCGGGTCAAGATCAAAACCCTTACAACACTTGGTGATATCCCCACACCAAGCACAAGCCTTGAATTCACAAAGCTCACCCAAGACTTGACAAACCCAAACCTTGATCACAATCCTTTTACAAAGATTAATTGTGTACAAAGAAATCCTCTTGAAAGGAAATGAGTACAAATGAAGCTCTAGTACAATAGAGAGATGAGAGAACTGATGACTTGAAGTATGCTCACTCTCAATCAAAGAAATGCTCATAAAGATGCTCTCTTTAATGATGTAAAATCATGAAGATGAAGAGAGAAAAGTTTAATCTATGAGCCTTGATGTTTCTATAATGAATGGAGGCTTAGAATGTGATTTTCATAGTGTATAATGAAGCCCCAAAACATTTATATAGGGAGCAAATGAGATATAGCCGTTATAGGCATAATATGGGCAAAACTGTCATTGCAGTCAACTGTATTCTCAATGTAGTCGACTGGGTTCCCTCTAAAATAGCCATTGGAGTCTTGTCCTCAAAAATAACCGTTGGAGCTGAATTTTGACCAATGCAGTCGACTGTATTCCAATACAGTTGCAGTCGACTGTCTTACCCTACTGCCTATCGGCTGCCTCATGGAACCCCCTTTCCTATTTAGGGCATAACTTTCTCTAAAAAAATCGGATTGAGGTGCCGTTTTTGCGTTGGAAAGCTAATGAAATTTTTTATCAAGATATGAAAATATTAGCACCAAAAACATTTTTGAGAAAATCTGAGTAAGCTCCAAAGTTCACTCATTTTCAAGAACCACACTTGTGTGAATGATTATGAACTCACGTGCAATGCACAAGGTGTCCTAAGGTCTTTTTAGGTAAGCCTAAGTTATCATCAAAACAAGATATAAGCCTAAGTTATCCAACGCTAGGGCTAACAATGTGGTTATTTGAAACATGATTTGAAGCAACAATACTCTCCTAAAAACCATCATCACCGACCAAGATTTGGCAACGAAAAAAGCAATCTCTAAGGTCTTTCCAAATACTCACCTTGACTTGTGCACATGGCACATAAGCAACAAAAATGCCATGTGGCTACACAATGTTTATGAAAATTGTCCGACGTTCAAGAGTGATTTCAATGCTTGTGTTAAGAAATTGTTGACGGTTGACATGTTTGAGGAGGGGTGGGCCAAGTTGATGAATGACTACTCTTTGCACGATCATGAATGATTGAAAGGATTGTATGAGATCAAGACACAATGACTTGGGGCTTACATCAAAGCACTTTTTGCTGTTGAAATGACTACGACCTCAAGAAGCGAAGGTATGAATTTCTTCTTTGATGGTTATGTAGGTAATTCATCAATTATAAGGGAGTTTGTAGTTAGATGCAAAAAGCCTTTGACAAGAAAATTTTTCTAAAAAGAGAAGTCGAGGCCACTACTGTTTACAAAGAAAGACGTAGACTAGTTTTTTCACCTTTGGAAACTCTTGCCGCTGAAGTCTATACAAAGGAAATGTTTAGACAGCTACAAGAGGAGCTTTAAAAGTCAAATCACTCTAGAATGACGAAGTTGCATGAATACTGTAGATTTGATCTAAAAGTTTATGATTTAGCAAATGTGGCAAATTTTGCCAATCCGTGTTCTTTTTTGGTTTTAAATAACCAAAGACGTTTCCTATCAAATTGTCTGCATAATGAATTTGTTAATTGCAACTGTCAATTATTTGAGCATAAAAGTATACTTTTTCAACACGTGTAAAAAAAAATTAGCGCAAAAAAAGCCCGTGAAGTTCCAAAATAATAAATCTTAGATGGGTGGACGAAGCAAACCAACAAAATACATGGTCACATACCCTACACAACACATATTACAGTTGATTTTGAGCAGTCTGACATGCTACGATATAATTACCTTTTCAGCATTATGAATGATTTATCTTTGAACATTATGTCAACAATGGATGGGTACAAGTACCTAGTTGATGTTGTTGCAAGGGAGAAGGACACTTTGACACACTTTAAGTTGGGAATACCTGACACTCGAGACACTCCACCCAGTTGAGTCACTCGAGCTTTGGTCATTAGTTTACAACCAGAATGTTCGGAATGATGATGATGAAGGTAACAATTGAGATAATTTGGATATAGTTCTTTCTCACACAAAAGGGTGAAAGCGAGTTACTAGGATGAGGAGTCCAATTGAAGATGCAACTGGTCAAAAATGACTTTAAAAGTGCGCCCTGTGTAATTATGCCTTGTGTAATAAAATGACTGATCATGACAAGAGAAACCACTAGAAAGCGTTGGGTATCGAACCCAATGGTCTACATGAGGATGATAATGATGAAGAGTGTTAAGGTTAATTTGTACTGTGCAATTTGATTTGTAACTTGTAATTTGCATAAAAAAATCTTATAATATGCATTTTAACCTTTGATTTTAACTTGTAATGTGCAATATGTAATTTTCAATTGTAATTTTTAATGTTAATTCACCTTTATAATGTGCAATTTTTTTCAAAAGATCTAGTTTTAAGCCCTAACTACAAAAAAGTGTGCAAAAAGAAGGCATAATCAATCAATAAAAGTTGGGCCTCTTCTAAACGCTTCTGTTAGTAGTGCTTAGTGACCAAAATGCTGTGACCATTTCTTAATCAGTTCTGTTAGTAGCAGTTAGGAGATGCTGAGAATGTACCTTAACCGCTACACTTAGTAACAATCATGGAACACTCAAGAGATGCTGAGAGTGCTTCCAAACGCCACTAAGAGTATTGGTTAGATTAAACCTTTACAAAACCAAGTCATTTTCCTCTGTTTTTATGCCAAGCCTTAACATGTTTCTTGTTTGTTATGCCAACATGTACATGTTCACAATAAAAACCAATCCAACAATCCAGCACATCAATCTGATCCAAGAATTCTCAGTGCGAATCCAATAATCCAACAATTTGATCCAACAATTCTCAAAACCAGTCCAACAATCCTCACAACAATCCAATCCAATCCAACAATTCTCATAATAAACCAAAATTGGTAAATGACAAGAGTAATACGACTCATCACAATTAAGAACTTTAAACATACAAAAACGTCAATTACATCAATAATATGGAAGAACCCTAGCTACACCCTAAGCTCGTGAGCTATCATATATCTAAAGTCAGTGCATCTCTCGGAGACCAAGTCATCGTGGTGAGATCTTCCATATGAGCTAAGTAGTCCATGTACTTGAGCATATTAACAGCACAATGGTCTTGCATCATTTTAACTGTCCAATGATCTAACGTAGGGATGCTCGTGATGGCATCTCCATAAACCAATTGGTGAACATATTTATGCTTTTTTTATTTGAGGGGTTTTAAAGGATGACCTTTGACATACGAGGTATAGGGTCAAGCAGGGTTTATTTTTTCTAAGTCGCTTCATGCTCTTCGTGTGCCCGAACACTTGATGATAGGACTTGCATTGCCTCTAGCGTGACTTGGCTTTAGGATTCTTTTCTATCACCGTCTCCCTAAGCAACTCAAATGATGGTTAACTTATCTCACCAAGATCATCAATGTCTTCGTTTACACCCAAAGTCTACCCCTTATAGGTGGTCACAAACTTCTCTGCACTTATGCTTCAACATCTCAGCCTGGGCAAGGAGATCCACTACCATCGCATATAAAAGATCTCTACGCTATATCAACTTCTGGTAAAATGTGAGGCTGGAGTTAACCTACAACAACAACAAAGATAATTTGTATTTTAAAGAGCATGAGATCATTGAGGATAGGTAATGGAATTGAAATAGGTAAGTTACAAGATTGAAGGCAACTTGATGATTAATCACACCCCTTGGCTGGTATTTCTCGCCTATAGCCCATAACACATGGTTTATTCTCTTTCGGATGATACGCTGGTACCGATATTGCTCGACACTTATAATCGGGTGGGACTCCAACACAATACCTGTAAATGTGTCCTGCTAGGATAGCCACAAAGCAATTTCATCTTTACTCATATCCATCCAATCAACTTGCCCGAGCATTTGTGTCTGTAAGTTCTCATTAGATCTCATGTCAGGGAAATCCGTTGGCAACCTCTACAGGCAACCAGACTGTTGCATCGTGCGATCCGCTAGGTGCCACTCTACGATATCCTAATGGATCAACGGAGTGAGTTGCAGCCGAGGGAGCACACGTACCCAAAAAGATCACAACTGGGAGCTTATCATACAACTTGTCATTCGATTTCTCGTACAACTGCCAAGGCACTTGACTTGCTTGCATGTTTTCAAACTCTCACAGATAAAAGATCAAATCATGATGGGGGTTCTCTGTTCTTGAATTATGGCTTGTCTTTCGACTATATTTCCACGCAAGCAACCGAACCCTTTTTGGGTTTTTAGCCTAGGGTTGGGGCACGCGACACTTGTGTGTTCATATAACCATGCCTGATTAAAAGACAATAAGGTGAAGCAGGGATAAAAAAATCAATTGTGAATGACTAATAAAAAATACTTTGAAAAGTGCTGGTATGATATACATGCACTATTGAAAGACATGCACATATAGCTTTACAGTAAGTCTTCGTTGTTTTGTGAAAAGTGCGATACAGGTATGGAAGAGTGACTGCAGCTCAAGCATAATCGCCAACCTTGTTCATATTCTCCAAGAGAGTCAAATACTTCGAACAATATTCTTAGTCGTTGATGGAAATGGAACCGCCCTCACATAGAGCAAATATGCCTTTGTGTGCAATTGCACGTCCCCATCCGTTAAATTTTCTAGAAATTCTCAAATAACCTTTAGGTCACCATTGCCAAACGCGTCCTGCGGTGTAGGACAAAGGTTCCATGTCATGTATCTCTTAAGTTGGGCCGTCAATGTTACCCAAAAAAATCTGGCCTTCCAATATGGGTAATCCAAAGATAAACCCGACATCTCCTAAAGTTATTGTCATCTCTAAGATGGAAGTGAAAAGTATCCATTTCTCCAGTGTTGAACAAGCGTACAAGTTTAAGAACGATAATGTTGAAGAAATGTTGATCAACATAGGTAAATATCACAAATCCCATTCCACGTCACAAACTTTTTGATATATACGCAGTTTGTATCGTCCATGAACGTATTACTTCTACCGTAGTGACTGTCTCTCTTGCCTATGAAATAACAAGTGTATTTAAAACTAATGTACAATATTGATGGCCGAAAATTTAAAAGTTAATCACAAAATGAAGTATGTTACTTTCCCACTCCAAATTGATGTACTTATGTGGTTTGCTTGGTCATGCAAAATGGTGGAATCTTTGGGTCGGGATTAAAGGTCATTGTTTTACTGAAATCAAGCAAGTATACCTTGACTGTAAAGTTGTTATCAAACATTGGCAAATCTAGTTTGCCAAAACTAACACGCATAATACATCACACACACACACACACACACACACACACATGTTTAACTAGATCAAATTCACACGCAATACTCACAAACTCAAGTTTAAAGGCATATATAGCATGGGTTTGTGGGGACTCGAAATCTAGATCTACTTTCCCATAAGCTGCTAGTTGCAGTGGGAAGATGTTAAAGAAGGAAGAAGAGGTGGCAAATTCGGTTTGGAGATATATATATATATATATATATATATATATATATATATATATATATAAATATATATGTCACCACCCGAAACTTTACCAGGCCTTATTACCACTGTACACAAGAATCAATAACCAAAAACTATCACTTAATAATATTTCTAAAAGCACACTTATAATTTCTCAAATAAATCTCCAATTACATTCTTTATTTAACAACTAACATGGATCATTTTAAATCCGGTGGAGATCTAAGCTCTGAAAATTCTCAAATTTAGTACTAGCATACCATCCAAGAGTTTATTAAATAATCTAAGAGGAGTACAACTCCTCTAATAGTTGTCTACTGCAACTACATCCTCATGGCCCTCATCATTGTCGGTTCCATCTAGATAATCCCCTGAAAAAATATTTAAAAGAGTGAGCTTGGGACCCAATAAGTACACATACCATATTTTTAAAATAAATTTGAGATTCGTAAAAACATGCCATGGTTTTTTTTTGTTTTAAAACTGGTAACAAATCATAGAAAATACTACACACATATATACTTTATAAAAGAAAATCATGCTTCAGAAGAATCACTACAAGAAACAGGGCCTTTAGTGACTGTAAGTAGTGACCACCCAAAAAAGCGGTAACTAAGTTATAGTTTAGCGACCACTTTAGCGACTGCACTGACTAGCAGTTGCTAATTACGGTCAAAATGTGGCGAGGTCAACCAAAAAAGTTAGTGCGTAATTTAGCGACCGCTGTCACGGTCGCTAAAGTTCGTGGTCGCTAATTTGAACGACCGTATTTAGCGACAGTTGAGCAGTCGATAACTTTAGCGACTACGATAACGGTCGCTAAAATTAGCGACCACCTTTAGTTTAGCGACAGCGTTGGCGGTCGCTAAATGGAAAGTATAAAAGTCAGCCCTAATCTCTCTCTCTTCTCCCTATACGAACTGTGCCTCACCTCTGTTTCTCCCAACCACCGTGCACCGCAGCTGAAGACCATTTCCCTTACCCAAACCCTTCCCCGCTGGCAAGCTCTAATATCCCCAAACCCTTCCCCGCCGGCAAGCCACCTCGCTACGAATCTACCGGCAAGCCCAGCTCGCCACGAAGCCGCGACCACCGCCACTGTTGCCAGTTGTGCCACCGCGACTGTTAATCTTTTCCAACCTTGTATCTCACAAGCTAGCAAGGTACAACCATAAACTCCTAATCTTCTCTACTCTGAACTTTGTTTTGTGACACAGACACACAGTGACCGTGGGATATTCTTTATATGTTGTGCTTTTATTGCCATATACTCTTATGTAGAATGTATAAAAGCCCAGATAACAACCTGAAAAAACATACTCACATTCCAGATAAGTGATGCATTTCAAATTATAATCCTTATTTTAGTTGAATTAGTGATAGCAAGGGAGAGAACTTGATATGATCGGTTGTTAGTGTGTAAGCCCCAGGTGCGCATGCCCTTTAACTACAAGATTTAGCTCTCTGAGGAATTTTTTTTTGGAAAGACATGGATGGAGTTGCACACGGAATACTTATGTTGTAGAAGTTGTTTATAAGAGGAGCTCCAGATGGGCATAAGAACTAGTGGGGGTTTTGACAGTGTTCATGGAGGATTATGTATTGGAGATGAGAAAAGAAGAGATAAAAAATATATATCCGAAGAAACAAGAGAAAACATTCTAGATTTCATGGAGGCTTTTGATGTAATAGTAGCAAACACCTTCTTCAGGAAAAGATACTCAGATATAATAAATGACCTTTAGGAGTAGTTCTTGTTGTAGACAAAAAGATATTTTCCTCTCTAAGAGGTAGGATCGAGTTTTATATAGCGTGTAGCTACACAGCACAGGTTAGTGGTGCTAAAATAAATCTTCAGAGATGGAATCACAAGGTCACAGACGAAAGACATCAGTGTACTATGTGATGGAATTTGAATAAGAAAAGGTGTGCATGTTTACATATATGCTGATTAAAGAAGGAACATAGAAATAAGAGCATTGCTTGCGATGGTTTACCATCCTATGCCTTTAGATGGCCCCTTAGAAATAAGTGACTTAAACAGGGTAGACCAGTGAAAGGGAGCAAACCCTTAAGAGCCAAAGCGTATTGTGAAAACATAAGAAAGATTAACTACACACATGGATTTGAATAAAAGCTTTAATCGATTCAAGGTATCATGGTAATTCTGAAACTTAATGGTACTCTGGTCACTATGGCTAGTTAGAATGTTTTAGTATCTTCTACCTCTACTTATTTGAAAGTTATTTAGGACTCCTTATATAATTTGCTATCATAACTAATGTTGAAAATGATCGTACGAGTTTATCTTTCACAAAATCATTTTTCTTGACAATTATACAGTCCACATTTTGCAAATGCATCCTTTGCGTGCCGTTGATTAGACAAATGCTAATTTAGATTGAGCTAAGCATCGTCCCCACGCAGTGCTTTTTGTGTAGAGTTAATTTACCTTAATTACAAACCTTAATAATATCTTATATGTAATTATCGTGTGCCATGAATATGATTGCAATCTTGTGTGCATGTTCAAATTACAAGTCTTTTGCATGAAATTAGTTGTTAGCTTTGATTAATTTTTAGCGTTGTTTGTTTGAAAATCCTAACGGCTTCGGGGACAAAAAAAAATTAGGGTCCTATTAATTTCTTTTGTCAGTTTGGTGACTGCGTATATTTAAAAATGGAATAAAGTTCACTTTCCTTTTTTTAGCCTCGTCTTTCATTGTTGCTTAAATAGTCTCCGTCCCTGACCTACGCATGTGAACGAAGGATAGCAAAAGAAGATTTATGAGCTTTCTTTTATGAAGAAAAAAAACGGCAGCAAATCATATTGGTGCCTTTGGCAGCAATATCATATTTGAACCAGTTAACCCTAAGTAAACCCTAATTAAATTCTAATTAGCTCGGAACCCTAATTAAACCTGAATTAACCTAATTAGATCCAGATTACTTGAATTAATAACTTAGTGAGATGGTATATGCATCTGAATAAGCCCCGACAAACCCTATTTAGCCCTGATAAACCCTAATAAATCCTAACTAATTATGCTTAAGCAATCATAACCTTGCATGTTGCATAAGCAATCGTAACAAAACCCTATAAGGCATGAAATTTCTGCTTTCGTCACCGTATGAAAAAGTTTTTGCAATTCTGTGTAGGTTCACTTGCCAGTAAGAGATATATATATATATATATATATATATATATATATATATATATATATATATATATATATATCATGTCAGTAGATAAAAGTTGGATGCAACGGAGGATTGCTCCAAGTGGGATTGAGGTATAGGAAGAGTTTAGACAGGGAGGGAACATGTTTATTCTTTTCGCTTTGAATCAACGAGACCTTGTAGATAATGACACGATTAAATGTCCGTGCAATGATTGTCAACTATTAAGTTGGAAAGCCATCGACGATGTAACTTACGATCTCTTCTGTAGAGGTTTCATGAGTAACTATACGAATTGGACTCAGCACGGAGAACCAATTCTTAGGGTGCTGACTGAGGTGCCCACTGAGGTCAGACAATATAGTCCTAGAGATCCGGGATTTTCTCATGGTAATGGAAGTTGGGCCTAGTGGGATTAACTGGGATAACTTTTTTAACGATGGTAAACCTAAAGTGAAAGAAGAGCCAAACCTGAGTGCACAGAAGTTTTATAAATTGTTAAAAGACTCTAAAGAGGAATATGGAAAGAAAGTTATCTGTTGTGACAAGGATGCTACACTTAAAGTCTGAGTATGGCCTAACTGATAAAGGTTTTGATACTTTTCTGAAGCTTAATAAAGAAATGTTGTCTGAGGATGAAAAGTTGCCTGACACGTACTATAGTGCTAAGAAAATGATGATGAAACTTAGTTTGGTGTACGAGAAGATTGATGCATGTAATAATGATTGTGTCTTATTCTAGAAGGAGAACAATAAATTGAATGAGTGTCCGGTTTGTGGCCACGCAATGTATAAACTAACCAGTGGAAAGAAAAGGAAGATAGCATGGAAGATATTGCGATACTTTTCACTGACACCAAGGCGTCAAAGGTTGTATTACTCTTCTAAAACAATAGAATACATGAGATGGCATAACAACGTCCGCAGCAAAGTTTTTGATTTATTGAGACATCCTGCTGATGGAAAGGTATGGAAGGAATTTGATTGCAGACACCCATATTTTGCTGTAGAGGTTTGAAATGTGCGACTTGGCCTCGCTACTGATGGTTTTAATCCTTTTGGGCACTCTAGCACACCTTACTCTACGTAATCGTTGTCCCTTATAACCTTCCTCAAGACATGTCCATGAAGAAGCAATTCATGTTTGTATCATTACTCGTTCCTGGACCTATGAGACTAGGTAGAAATATAGATGTGTACTTGCTGTCGTTAATCGATGAGTTAAGAATTCTGTGGGAAGTTGGAGTCCCAACATTTGATGCATGTCTTAAACAGAACTTCAACTTGAGGGCAGCAGTCATGTGGACTATCAATAACTTCCCTGCATAGGGTATGTTGTGTGGATGGAGTACACATGGTAGGTTGGCATGTCCTTATTGTACGAAAATGAGTAAGGCTTTCACCTTAAAGCACGGTGGCAATGCTTCATTTTGGGGGTGTCACAGACAATTCTTACTGCCTAATCATCCATTTTAAAAGCAAAAAGATAAGTTTGATAAAACTATGGAGCGTCACATTGAAACAAGTGACAGATTGTCTGGGGATGAAGTGTATATATGTATAAAGGACCTTGACATGGATATGGTACCATTCGGAGGAAAATGTGTTGCCGGTCTAAAACTTCCTAGCTTTGAAAAAACACGCAACTAGAAGAAAATGAACATCTTTTGGGAGCTTCCTTATTGGACAACCCTCCTTCTTCGCAACAATCTTGATGTTTTGCACATTGAGATAAAAGTTTTTAAAAATGTGTTTAATACAATCATGAATGTCAAGGGCAAATCAAAAGATCACCTAAAACCATGCAGAGATATGCAGATGATGGGTATACGGCATGAATTGCATTTACGAATGGTTAATGGTAAGATGGTTTTGCCCAAAGCAATATATAAATTGAATAAAAATCAGATACAATAGGTGTATGAGTGGGTTAAACACTTGAAGCTGCCAGATGGCTATGCGTCTTATATATCACATTGTTGCAACATTGCTGACTGTAAGTTTTATAGTTTAAAGAGTCACGATTGTCATGTATTCGTGGAAAGATTTATACCAATTATCTTTCGTGACCTCTTGCTAAAGCCGGTAAATGAAGCATTGACTAAACTTAGTCATTTCTTCCACGGTTTGTGCTCAAAGGTGCTTCGAGAGAGTGATGTTAAGATTCTTGAAAAAAAAATATTGTTGAGACAATGTGCAAGTTAGAGAAAATATTTTCCCCGTCATTCCTTGATTCGATGGAGCATTTGACCTTTCACTTAGCATATAAGGCTAGAGTGGGTGGACCTGTGCAGTATCAGTGGATGTATTCATTTGAGAGGTGATGATGATCATCCATCTTTAAATTGTATTTCATACTGCACACATGCATTGTTTACTGAAAATGACTTATTTCTTATATAGGTATATGTTTGACCTTAGGAAAAAAATGTGTAACAAAGTCCGCATTGAAGGTTCAATTGCAGAGGCTTACATCCTTGAGTAGCTTACCAACTTCTGCTCCCTTTACTTTGAGACTGATGCTGATACAAAGATTGGTCACCATGACAATAGTGTCGACATAGAATTCGATGAGCGTCTTTCCATATTCATGCATCTTGGTCGTGCACTTGGAGCAAGGAGTAGTTGATTTTTATCCAAGGAAGAGTATATTGTTGCAACATTGTACGCTCTCATGAATTACAATAAAGTTGCACCATTTATAGTTTAAGTAGTTGTGTATATATCTTCCTTCTCATAGTTCAAGAACATAATATAACGACGATGCTATATAAATACAGTGAATACGTGAGGAAGTGTTTATTTGCAAACCCTGGGATATCAGATGAACAACTTGAAAAAATGCGAAACAACACGTTCTCTGAGTAGTTCCAAAAGCGCGTAAGTTCTTAAACCACATCTTATTTCTAATACAGTGAGATGGTATATGCGATGTAATAACTTAATACTTTCTGCAAATTGTTTGTTGTTGTAAACCGCCCAGGATGGAGTTGATACTTGTCTCAAATTGCTTGCTGCTGGCCCAAGTAGATTAGTTTCGTGTTATAAAGGGTGCATTATCAACGGATTTAGGTTTAAAACGATGGAAGTTGATCTTAGTAAACAAACCAAAAATAGTAGAGTTTTAGTCAAAGGTGACTGTTATAATGATAGTGAGCATGATTTTCATGGGCAGTTGGAGGAGATTGTTAAACTAGATTATTATGACAGCAGTAATCGACTGGTAATGTTCAAGTGCAGATGGTTTGACATTATAGCTGGTATCCGAGTTAGTCGACATTGGATTGTAGACGTTAATATGAGGTCAAGGCTCGGATCATACGAACCATTTGTATTTGTAGCTCAAGCAATGCAGGTCTTTTATACAAAGGGTGTGACAATGAAGGACCCAAATTGGCATACTGTTATCAAGACCAAAAGAGGCTTTGTTGTTGATGATGTGTTCGTTAAGATGTACAAAGAGGACGATGCTCCCATAGTGATGCCACTTTAGGACGATAACGATCTTGTTGATGAGCCTCTTTGCAATTTAGGCCATGCTAGAGAAGAGGTCGATGCTAAAGCCCTCCGTGATGACGACGACGACGATGATGATTCTAAGGAAGAAGTTGAAGAAAAAGAAGGACACGATAAAGATGAAGGGACGAAGATGATGTCGAGGATGGAAGCATTCCGTTGTCTATTAGTGATAGTGATTGAGCATGTAAAGCAAAAAAGTTCTTATCAATCTACTTTTGCATTCGTGGTGTTTATTATTTAAATTGAATTGTCAATTAACTTTTGCACTTGTGGTATTTATTTTTAATTTAACTTTTGCACTTAAAGCTTATATTATTCAAGCGAACTACATTGTTATCGATTAACATTTGCACTTAAGTCTTTTTGTAGATATATGCCAAGATCCAGTGCACCCCAAAGTCGTGGAGGCGGCCACCACGACCTTGCGCTGAGACAGTTTGTAACACCCCGACTTTTTTGAAGTCATTTAAAATTTTTAGCAACAAATATATTATTCTTAGCGCCGATAAATTTTCTAACAACTTTTAGCGGCAAATTAAATGTTTAGTGACTAGCGTGACCAAAATTCTATGGGTAAACTTTTAGCGATGAATAAGGATTCGCAATATTGTATCAAACATTTTCTAGCAAATATACTATCGTAAATAATTATTGTGGGCCATTTCGCAGTAATAAAAAGCTTGGGAAAATTTTTAGTGACTAATGTGAGTGTAAAGGGGTTCTTTTTGTGATTTACCATTTAGGGTTTATTACATATATATGCATACACTATAGGGTCAGCCGTCCTTGGCTTTGTTGGAGACTCTTTGCGGCACAGAGAGAGAAGAGAGATACCAAGAGAGAGAAGATGAGGGATCGAAGGAAGAGCTTTTTTCGGCGGTTAGGATTGGTTTACCGGTAAGTTTACTCCTTTTTCTCTCAACCTTTTTCAGTGTATTACGGGATCAAGGGGCTTGGTGTACAGCCATGTTTGCGTGGGGGAGAGAGAGAGAGCTATGATTTACAGGGTAAGAAGTCTTAAATTTCAGTAGGATGATGTTTATATATATATATATATATATATATATATATATATATATATATATACGTACCCAAGTAACCATGATATACATAAATGGGTCTCAGCTATGTTTCGTGAATAACTGTAAATGGGGTGATCTTAGGTGGGGAAACCGTGAGATGGTGGGTTATTGTGGATGTAATAGATAGAGAGTAAGGGACATCCATGGCTGCCGTAAGAGAGAAGAAGATGCTGGACAGCCATGGGCTGCCGTATTCAACTGAGATGGGGATGTTGTAAGAGAGAGAGAGATAGAGAGAGTTGCCGTAAAGGCAGTTTGCGTGAAGGGGGTCGGTGTTGTGCCGCGATGTGTTTTAGTATGTGAGTGAGATGATAATAAGGAGAATGGGGGTTGCTGTAGGTCACAAGTGGGGTGTGAGTGAGGCTGATGGAGTGGAAAGATGGCTGCCATGGCCATGGCCATGCTTGTATGTGGGTGTACAATAGTTGTGGGTGATATGTGAGATAGGGTGTGTGGGTGTGTTTGCTGAATGCAGGTGTGAGTGAGCTTGAGTGAGTGCCGTGAAGTGTAGGTGTGTAAGTGAAAAAAGCTGTGAAAATTTCAGTAGGATGGTACGTGTGTTTGAATATGTATAAAGGTGAAGGGAAGAGGGGGATTTTTGTGAGTGAAAGGGGCTGAAATGGCAGCCCTGAAGTGCTGCATAAATAAGAGCGTGAACTTGCATAGTGTATTTGGGGAGCTCATGTGTTTATGTGAGAAGTGGGTTATGAGTGAATGATGGGAGAAGGTGGAAAAGCAACTGTATGTGTGTTATATACATGTGTGTTTTCAGGTGACTTGTGAGTGTGGAGTGAATAGAAAGAAGGAAGAAGAGGAATGGGTTGCAAGTGTTGTGGAGTTGGGTATGTGCATGCATTGGGTGTGTGTATCTTCATCTGTGTGTTTTGTGAGTGTCTGTAGAGTGCTGTGTACATATATGTAGTAGAGTGTGATAAAGTGCATATATGGGTATATATGTGTGGGTATCCGTGAGTGCAGTGTGTGTTGGAACAAAGAAGAGAAGCTACTGCCTCACAGTTTTGTGTAAGTGTTGTGCTTGTGGTGTAGTGTGTAAGTATGTGTAAATATTGGAGTTTTAGGAGAAGGAAGAGAGGCTGAGTTTCAGCCATGAGAAAGGGTAATGCATGGGGCTTGAGAAATGAAATGGAGACAATGTTAAGGGGCTGAAAACCAGCCGTGAAGTGTGTCATGTGTGTGTGATGAGTGAGTAACAGGTGGGTGTGAAGATGTGTTCAGTGTGTGAGTATGTATATATATGTGCTATGTGGGTGAAGTGAGTTGAACAAAAAGAAAACAGGGGAAGGGAGTAGGGAGCGGCAGTGGGAGTGGAGAAGTGCTACGAGTGTACAAGTGATGTGTTGTGATGTATGTGTGTAGTAGTTTAACGTTAGGCTTAGCACGAACTTTGATAGTGTATAGTGAATATTAGAATGTGAAAATTTATATTACAGTACCTGAGACTATGCTAGAATTACTGGTAAAATTTCATGATTTTCTGAGATCATATGTATTTTTAATATTTTCTGTAAGCTTAAAATGGTAAAATTCTTTTGGAACCATTAAACCCTGAAAATGTTTTGGAAAAAATTATACTAATGTTTTTATAGTATAATAAAGACTCAGTAAAAGTTTGATGATTTTTGGGGTTGATTTGCTATGGTTTCCATATCGCATTAGTTTTAGCAAAACAAATATTTGAAAAATAGTTTTAATGCCTTTTAATTTCTGATTTATATTTTTATAATTTTTATACATATTTTCAAGTTAGTATAAAAATTATGGGACTTAGTTTGCAGTTGGAAGTATTTTTGGAAATTTATGAGATTTTATTGTATTTAAAGAAATTATTTTAATTCAAAAATATTCAAAATTTCAGAAAATTCATATTTTGACTCTTATTAATGTTTTAAGCAATAAAATTATTTTATTGAAATTTATTATAAATTTTTGAATATAGTTACGTGTTAAGTAGCGTACAAGATTTCCAGTTAGCTACGTTGGTCGTGTGTGGAATACGTTTCGAGTCGCGTGATTTCGGAATTAGAAGTAAGCACGTGGTGGATAGTCGATATTAGGGTTTCTAGTATATTAGACATAACTTGTGTTCTAACAATTAAATTATAAATTTAGATTGATTCAGAAAATACTGATCGAGGTTGGTAGCATCGCTTACCGAGGTAAGGAATTCTATCCAAACCCTATTTCGATATTCTATTTTCAAATGCTCATAGAATAGTTTTACAAACTAAATTAATTCGATTTTATGCTGGTATAAAAGATGTTTTGAAACTGTCCATGAAAGCCTAACTTGAACCTTAAGCGATCGTTTGGAATTCGTAATTTGATTATTCTCATCTGTTTTATCGATTCAATTATCATAAAATATTTTGAATTCTATTTATTGTTTCTCAATGTTGACATGAGTTAGTAACTTGGGAGTCATAAGGATGGTCTGTATTGTTGGCGTTATAAGGATGGTCTGTTGGATGGGTTTAACTAGTACCTAGATGGACTAGTCAGTGTACATATGCATATGTAAAGCGATCGAGCACTGCCGGGGTGGCTTTACTTCTGTACTGCTCATGTTCAATGTTTACTGTTTATGTTTTATTGCACTTGAACTCCTTTGAATACTATCCATTCATGCTTTATTATACTTTGAAGTGTTTTGAAATGATATTTATTGAAGGGATTGAGTTGATACTCATCCTTATGCTTACAATGAAATGTTGTGGTTTCCTTTGAAAACCGTTTTGAAATTATCATTGATGGTATATAGAAAATCATTTGAATCGCTCTGTTTCTTTCTTAAAAAGTTGTTATTTGGTTTAAATATAAAATCGTCCGAATCGTTTTTAAATCTTTGATCGACCTTACTGGGCTCTCGAAAGCTCACTCCCCTTTGACTTCCTTTTTGCAGGTAGTAACCAGCGTTAGATTTCTTGAAATTGGACTAGAGGCAAGCGAGCGAGTGAATTTAAGTTACTGTGTTTTTCTATTAGAACCCCTGCGTGGGTGAAGAGTATTGTTTAAATTTTGTAGGATATCAATTTGGTATTTTATTTATGAAATCAATTAAGAGTATGATTTCATTGAAGGTTAGTTGCTCTGATGATGGTTGTCCACTTTGGATTATGAGAACATATTCTCTTAGTGTATCTGATTGATTGAGTGTTAACATTTCAGAAAATTTTGGGAGGTTACACAGTTAGCCCCCTCCCTGGATTGATGACTCGGCTACTGATGACAGCCGATATCATCAGTAGCTTCGGTACATGGTGAGACACTATTAGTTTCCTGTCGAATTGAAACATATTTGTTGCAAAAATATAAAACGTCTTCTTTTTCATCATTTGTAGCTTCTAGTGCATCTGTACCTAGAGGTATCACACGCGAGATACCTCTTTCAGCCACCCCGAAGCAGAGGATTACTGCTCATGTCCACAACATTTAGTATGTTTTCAATTTTCAAAGCTCAATTCCTACTATCCTTTAGCGTACCTATCTAACTTAATACTTGTTATATTGGGATTGACGTATTTCTTGTGATTTCTTGTAATTAGCTTTTTTTGAAGATTGTGTTAAGATCAAAATCGGTCCTATTATCAAGGTCCACCTCCCACGGCCTTATCCCATGTGGAAAGCGTGGACCGAACTAGACAAGGAACTTGTTTGGGGGAAGTTCTTGGTAAGGATTGTCTATTTTTCATTGCTTTATTTGGTTCTAGAAGTACATTATTGCTCAATTTTTCTTGCTAATCGTGTTTGAACTTGTATTGAATTATGTTCAGGACTACTTCAAATTCGAGTCCGACGAAGACCAAGAACTTGGGAGGTAGGCCTGGGAGTGGCATTGTTCAAAAAATTACAAGAAATGGATGCTCAATGCAAGGAGGCAGGCACTAGCTAGGGCGGGTACGACATATATTTCTATGGCTAGGGACTACAATCCTGAATACTTCTCAAAAGCCATGTGGGGGCAGCTGGTGGATCATTGGTGTATAGCTGAATGGGCCAAGCTCAGTGAGCGAGGCAAGGATATGGCGAGTAGCGAGAAGAAGATGAAGCATAGTGCTGGATCACGTCCATATGTTGTGAACAATCTGAAGCTAAAAGAAGACGACCCTAAAAAAAGCCCCCCTACGATGCTCTGAGGCTTTGAGGCCACACACAAAAAAAGAGATGGGTAGTGGGTTTCTGAGAGTGCAGAGCAGTTTGCGGTGAGCACAAAACTATTCTTTACTTTTGCATTCCTATTGTATCCTTATTGGCTGCGGCCAGTTGCACTCCTATAACATTTATTACTTTCTTATACAGAGTTCATCTACAGAAAAAGTTCAGGCCAACTTCTGGGCAGGCGGTAGCCAAGCAGTAGACAAGGTCTCTTTGTGGTAAGAAGCTACAGGGGGTCCTAAGAAGGGCCGTATGCTCAGCCACCCTCGTCAATCCACATGTTCGTTGCTAGCCAGACATCAGTCATCAGGCGCGACTAGTTGTGGCGATTCTCAGGTTGAAGTGACGGATAAAGAGTGCGTAGACAAACTTGTTGAAGAAAAAATTGCGATGATGATCCAATAAGGTTTTATTATGCCCGGAGACAGACATCAGGTAATACTAATTTTCTTAGGTAGTTATGCATTATGGTCATTTAATATGTGATCTTGATTTGTATATATTATGTTGAATCATTTGTATGGCTTCATGCAGAACGGTATTGTGCCTAGTGCTAGTGATTCTCAGGGCAGTGAGGACATTGTTGGATCGAACGTGCCTTTAACAAGGGATGAAGATGATGATGATGACGGCGTTGGTGGGTCTACCGGCTATTATGTTTTTGGGGTCTTATGTATTGATTGTAGTTGTTAGCTCATGAACATATATTTGACTCATTGTTTAATTTTGGTTGAAGACTGTGTATGTACATGAGAGTTGACATTTTTCTTTGTCACATTGACGTGATTTTAATGGCCTATGTTTATAGTTTGATGATGTAAAGGTTGATGTGCTTGTTTTAAGATTGACGTATTGAAATGAATGCGAGATTTGTTTTGGATGTGCAGAGTATATAGGTTTTGGACAAGTTGTTTGAATGAATGAGGGATATGGGGTTGAATTAGTTTTTGAATGAATGCGTTGAAAGGTTAAACTCATTTTTGGACAGGTTGTTGAATTGGTTTTGGACAGGTTGAATCAGTTTATGCACACGTTGAATTGGCTTTGGGACAGGTTGTTGAATTGGTTTTGGACAGGAGGTCAAAACAGGCCTAGTTTTTCAAAGTATAACCCAGGTTTAGTGACCACACATTGCGGTTGCTAAACTGAATAAGGCGGTCTCTAAATAAAAATATTTTAAATTAAAAAACTTTAGCCGCCGCAATTTGGGGTGACTAAATTATATACAGTGGTCGCTATACAAAAAAAATTAGCAACCCCAATATCGGTCGCTAAATAGAAAATAATTAAAATTTTAAAGATCATTTCCTACAACGTGGGTAGTCGCTAAATGTGATCAACGCGGTCGATAATTTTAGCGACCGATTATTAAATGCGGTCACTAAACGGGTCTCTAGCGACCGCTTTTTCCCCTTTAGTGACCGCCAGCGGCGATCGCTAAATGGACATTTTCTTGTAGTGAATTCTTCCAAAACGAATGCATAACAATAGTAATTAAACTTTGAGTTCAATTCTAAACACTTTTCAAGGTGTGCTGCGGTCAGTATATGGTCCCACTAACTTGGACCCAGAATTCATCCTCCACCCGGGATAAACAATATTGTGGATCCAAAGGCAAACCACGATGTAAGAGTACTGTGCACCAACGTATGGTCCAGTTGACCAGGACCCGAAATTCACTTTCTCCCGTGGATATGGGGAACATCAACCAATATTAACCTCATGATAAAACACGATTTATCTAGAGTTCTCAAAAACCAATGCAACACTTTCCATGACAATTATAATTCATTTTCTCATCCAACCAGTTTTATAAAAGCAGAAGGATCGCTATTACTTAAAACATTCATCTAGTAAAAAATCACGTAAACATCCACATATATTGAAAAAATAGGTTGTACAGAGGGATGTGGCAAAAGTACTTACTTGGATAGCAAAGCGGTTCTAATTGTTTTTCCTAAATCTGCCATAGCTCTTCTCTATCGGAACCCAAATAATAAACTATACAGATGTTATCTATTGCCACTCAATCATGCCTAGGTGCTAAATTTCCTCGAAGTGCGTGAAATTACAGTAGTCCCCCTAGACTTGTATAAGATTATCAAATTACCTTCGATGCCTAACATACCGCTATATGCGCAATATAACTCAAAAAACTCTTTTAAATGACTAGTTAGGGTTTTCAGACAAAAAAGGACCTTTCTAAAAAAAATTCGTTTGGAACCCTAAACTGCTCCTTAAATTGAATGCTAAAGATATATTTCAAAAGTATCAAATGGCACTGGGATACTGTGAAATTTCAGACGCTCAAGCGTCCTAGTAAGATCAGATCACTGTAAAATTTTTAACTAAAAATATATTTTTTTAACTATGCCAATTAATTTGAAAACCTATTTTCAAAGTAAAATCATTTCAGGCTTTTTTCGTGCCCAAAAAAAACCCAAAAAAATCTACATTGAAGGTTTCACAAAAATAAGGGGAGTTTTAGTTTCGCACTTTATCCAAATATGCTCAAAAAATGGCTTAAAAAGCTTTGGACAATGGACTAATATGTAATTCTAGAAACAATATTTTTCAGCAAATCTTAGTTTTGTACATCGACCATTTTAAGGTAGAAAAATGAGAAATCTTAAAAAAAATCAAAACCATGAAGGTAAAGTAGACTTTCTAAGGTTTCAGTAATATAAAGATCATGAAAATCCAGTGAGTAATAAATTTTATATAGCAAATCAAAGTGGCTAATAGAAACATAACATCTCTGCATATATCAGTTTTATTCAATGGTAATTTCGTAGCAAAAATACTAGGAAGATCAGAAAACTCAAAACTACAAAGTCTAAGATGAGGTTTCTAGAAATATAAATTTCACAAAAAAGCCAGTAGTAATGAATTTTCTATGATAAATCGAAGTGGCTGTGAGAAATTAAAAATTTCTGGACTTCTATGGTGAATTGAATTTAAGGTTATCTTTTGATATGTAAACGTGAGATTCTGAGAAAACTCAAAACTAAAGAGTTGAAGGGAGTACAATGATGTTTTCAGACAGTACAAAATCAGCTCAATCAGATATGAAATAAAAGAGATATGATAAAAATCCTAACCCACTCTAACACTGCTCTACAATAGCCTTCTCAAACATACCCATATCTTACCCTCGAAAACACACACAATAACACCAATTTACACATAATATCATACTTCAAATATCCAATTACATGGCTAAAATTTAATAGGAAAGATTAGGAATTTATCTTGACAAAGTCTTGCCCTAGGTGTTGCTTCTCTCTCTGACATTCACATAAAAGAGGTGGGCAGACTTCTTGGACGGTGCCCCCCCCCCCCCCCCCCAAAGAGGCTCTTATATTGCTATAAGAAAATTGGTTTTTTGCGACGTATTTTTAGTGACGGAAGAAATTCCGTCGCTGAAGGTGACTTTCAGGACGAAATGTATCGTTGCTAAAAGTCTATCGCAAGAATTCTTTAGCGACGGGTACATTCGTCTGTAAAAACCTTTACCAACAGCTTTTTACCAACGAAGTTTTAGTGACTGCTTTTCTGTCGCTAAAAGTTTTAAAAAAATTTCTAACTTTTGATCAACTTTTTAAATTTTTTTAGAGACGAAAGCATCGTGTCGCTAAACATTCCGTTACTACAAAGTATTATAGCGATGGCATTTTCCGTCGCTAAATGTCTAAAAAATTATGCTTTTAGCGACAGACTTTTAGCAAAGAAATATTCCCTCACTAAAAGTCCTATCATAAAATCCCTAATTTTTCCCACAGCCGCAGACGATCCATCGCCCTCTACTCCCATTCTCTTAGCTCCGCAACCCACCGCCCTCATCGCCTCCACCAGCCATCGACCATCGCCTCCGTCTCCTCCACTGGCCACTGCATCGCCCTCAATTCCCATTCTCTCAGCTCCGTAGCCCACCGCCCCCATTGTCTCCACTAGCCACTGACCACCGGCTCCGTTTCCTCCATGGGCCACTGCATCCATCTCCTTTTTTCAATCGCATATAAACAGACGACAAGGCATCTGTCACAACACTGCCGCCGCCTCCATCGTCTTTCTTTGGCAGATCTACCATTGCGCCGGGTATGTCATCTACCGCTGCCTCCATCTCTCAAACCTACTGCTATTTGATTTGTCTTGATGTGTTAGATACCACACTGTTCGATGCGAAATGATGTTAGATGCCTTTAAGTTTTGTTGATGAGCAAATTCAGCCTTTGATTTTTTATGCTTGAATCTTTATGATAGTCTGCTATTTGAGATTGTCATTAGGTTACCCAAGAGATAAATTCAAGTTTGCCCCTGTAGAAGCACGTTGAGATTGTCATCTATTGTCTTATTGATTTCATTGATGGTATTAGCAATTTTGCTGAGATTGTCATCTTTTCTAGTAGCAGATTGATGAATGAGGCTAGTTTGGTATAAATTTAAATCAGGATCAAACTAGTAGCAGATTGATGAACGAGGCTTTGCACTTCTATCTGTGTACTTTTTCCTTGTGATTTCTGTATGTTAAAGTTGCAGTATAAGTGTTTGAGCTGGGTGTGTTGAAATTTTAGGGTTTGCTATTAACTGGAGCTATGTCTGATATCTTGAGTCAATTTGGTATTTTGTTTCATCTGGATCAAACTATGATCTAACGGAAGCCGATGTCACAATTATCAGAGTTACCTCTAAAATGGCATGCTAAACTAATAGCAAATTAGCCATTAATCTAAGTAAACCAAATTAACCCTAATCAAACCCTAATTATCCCTAATCTAACCAATTAACAGTAATTAACCCCGTGTAACCCCAATTGAATGAATTAACCCCAATTAAATCCGATTAACCCTAACTGAACCAATTAATTGTAATTAACCCTGATTCAACCTAACTGAACCAAGTAGCCATAATTAATCCCGATTTATCCTAATTGAACCATTAAACCCTAATTAGCCTGGATTAATCCTAATTGAGCTAATTAACCGTAATTAGCCCTGATTAAACCTACTTGAACTAGTTAACGTTAAACCCTAATTGAATCCTAATTAGCCTGGATAGACCCTAATGAAGCCTAATTAATCTAAGTACATCCAAATTGCTCGAATTACATCCGAATTAGCCTAATAAAGCCTGAGTACATCCAAATTACTCGAAGTACGTGTTAGAATTATTTTGATTTATTTTTTTGTTAAATGTCGTTTATTCCATTAAATGCAAAACTTACGTGCCTATGGTTATGTACATTCTACATAGTACACTAAACCCTCAATTAATATATAGTATCTCTGTTTCAGCAATCCCCATGCCCTGCATAGTGCTATATTCTTAGCATATGCTATGACTTGTTGAATTATTTTGATTATAGTTAATCAAAATTATTTTTTTTAAGTTATTCTGATGTCGAAGTGTTCTTTCTGATTTTCAGAATTGTTGTAATGTGAAGTTTTAAAAATTGATGCCTTAGCCCTTTAATTGGTATAGTTGGGAGTCACATGGAAATTAAATCCCTCCATAAGGGGTAACCGTAAAAAAATACTTTCGATTAACTCCGATTAACCCCTAAAACATCCCTAGGTAACCCTAGTTAACTATAATTAATCCTAATTAACCTTGATTCACCCTAATTAAACCTAGTTAACCCTGATCAACCCCGATCAACCTTAATTAACCCTGATGAACTGTAATTAACTCCGAATCACCCTAATTAAACCTAATTAACTATTATTAGACCTAAATAACCCTAATTAACCCCAAGTAAACATAATTAACCCCGATTAACCCTAATTAGCCCATATTAACCTCAATTAACCCCGATTAATCCATTCCAAGGTAACCCTAATTAACCCTAACTAAACTCTAATTAAATCCTATTAATATATTCCTAATTAACCATAATTATCCTAAGTACAATCTAACCCTAATTATATACTTAAACCCTGGACTCAATCACAGGTGGGACAATATCAACTCTCCGAATGAACTCAACGAATTCTAAAGTGACTGAATCCTACTTAACCCTAATGAACCTTAATTAGCTTTTACTTAAACCCTAATTAACAATAGTTAAGTCTAATTAAACCCAATTAACCCTATTTAGGCTCAAATTAGCCCTTATTAGCATAACCCTATTTAACTCGAATTAGTCTTATTAGCCCTAATCGGTCATAATTAGCTCTAATTAAAATTGATTAAGCTAATTTATTATTAATTTAATCTCTACTCAGCCCTAATCACCACTGATTAACCTAATTAAATCCTGATTGTCCTGATAAATTCTAGACAAATCCTAAATAAACCCAATTAGAGTAATTAACTGTAATATGTTCTAATTAGGCTCAACTAGCCCTAAGTAAGCCGAATTAATTCCTGAATAACACTAATTGAGTCTAATTAAACACAATTAACTATAATCAATCCTAAATAGCTCGAATTGCCCTAATTAACACATTAACTCGGCATTTTCACCTTAATTAGCTATTGTCTATTTAGGTTCGGTACAAAATCATTTGGGTATTGTGAACTTGAGTAGAGAAATTAAATCATCATTTTAAATCCTTCAATATCTAACAATCCACCAAATCGAGATTCTCAAGTAAACCCGGTGCTTTTGATTGGTAAGTTATGGACTCAAAAATTTCCCTTAGCGCGTCATGTTGAACCATCTCGTCTAAGATCTTATCTTTCGAGACTTCAGATAACACTTTTGGCTCGCAACTCTCCATGTCTGTAGAAGAGAAGACTTTCTGAGACAAATTAAAGGTCTTTCTCAGCCTATCGCAGACATTTCCTGCCCTCCATTGTCCCTGAGGTAATTAAATGATATATATACATAGTTTTCTTCTGACTAATCCCGTATGCCCGACATATGGCTTGCCTTTCAACTGATGGGTTCCAACCAATTTCAAGCAAAATAACTCTTGACGCCCCAACTAGGGCCGATTAGGGCTAATTCGAGCTAACTAGGGTTAATGCTAGTGAGGTCTAATTCGAAATAAATGAGGGTTGAAAGGCAAGCTACGTGGAGCATAAATTTGATTGGGGCGTCGAGATTTGTGTTCCTCAATATTGGTTGCAATCTATCAGTTGAAAGGCAAGCCATATGTCGGGCATACGGGACCGGTCTGAAGAAAAGTGTGTGTATTTATCATCTAATTACCTTAGGAACAATGGAGGGCAGGGAATGTCCGGAACAGGCTGAGAAAGACCTTTAATTTGTCTCAGAAAGTCTTCTCTTCTGCAGACATGGAGAGTTGCGAGCCAAAAGTGTTATCTGAAGCTCCGGAAGATAAGATCTTAGACGAGATGGTTCAACATAATGAGCTAAGGGAGATTTTTGAGTCCAATTACTTACTAACCAAAAGCATCGGGTTTACTTAAGAATCTCGATTTGGTGGATCCTTAGATATTGAAAGATTTAGGAATAATAATTTTCTCTGCTCAAGTTTACTATAACCAAATGAATTTGTACCGAACTTAAATAGATAATAGCTAATTAAGGTGAAAATGCCGAGTTAATTAGGAGCAATTAGAGTAATTCGAGCTATTTAGGGTTGACTACAGTTAATTACATTTAATTAGACTCAATTAGTGTTATTCAGGGATTAATTCGGGCTAATTCGGCTACTTAGGGCTAATTGAACCTAATTAGAACATATTACAGTTAATTAGCCTAATTGGGTTTAATTGGGGTTTGTCTACGATTTATCAGGACAATCAGGGTTTAATTAGTTTAATCAGCGGTGATTAGGGCCAATTAGCGATTAACAGTAAATTAGGATTAATCAGTTTTAATTAGGACTAATCAGAGTTTATATTAATAGTAAATTTGGGCGGCCTCCCCGGTATGACTGCACGTGCCGTGATAGGAGTGTCCCCACCCCTGCTGCATCTCCACAGACGCAAACACCGATCGTGGAGTGCTGGTCGTTACATGAGGACGAGGTCTGTCGCATTGCTGTGGAGATTTATAGGAGGATCACGACACATAATCTGGTACAACCACTATGTACGTTTAATTAGTGAACACTATACGACAGTTATCGAGATTAATGTGTCTGTGCCTTTACATGGAGGGCATTACTGCTGGACATGCCCGGGGACTCGCCGAACCCTGATCAGCCCTTCCCCTCCTAGCACTTAGTATCCCGCTCCCATGTCCCCCCCTGACTTGTACTTCCCTCCCCTACTCTATTAATGTACCACGTTTCGTGCCCTCTTGAATTTTGTATACATTTTATTGTTGAATTGTGATTGTTGTTGTCAGATTGTTGGATTGTTATTGGATTGTGATTATAGGTTTAGGTATAAAAAAAATAATTTTTTTAAAAAATAGTTTGACTTTTAGCAACGGATTTTATTCCGTCGCTAAAAGTCTAATTATTTTAAAGGAACGAGTTTTTGCTATGGAATTTTCATCGCTAAAGTTTTAAACGATAAATGTTTAGCGACATAATTTCATCGCTAAATATTTTAAGTAATAGATTATTACCAAAAAAAGAAAATAAATTAAATACAAAAAATAGAATTAGCAACAGAATCTCTGTCGGCAATTGTGTTTGTTAGTCCGTCGTTGAAGGTGGACTTTAGGCGATGGATTGTATAAATCCGTCGCAAAACTTTTAGAGATGGGGTTGTAGGCAATGGTGTTTTAGTGACGGGTGTTCCGTCGCTAAAACGCTTTCCCGACGGATTACGGACTTTTAGCAACGGAAATTTCATTCGCTAAAAGTCATTTTTCTTGTAGTGTATATGGTTGCCCTGATGCTAATGCTTGCTAAAAAAAACCCCTCATACTTAGCTATCTTCAGCATTTCATCCACATCTCTTAAAAGATCACAAACTCTTTAGATTAAGATTAATATAAAAAATGTATCGACAAATGAAAAGTTTGGGGCGTCAACATTCTCCCCACCTCATTAATTTATAACTTAAGAAAACCATAAATTATCTTTGAAGGTCACAATCAATACAGGTGGTGATAATCATCGCTAAAGACTCAAATTAATGTATATTACCACAACCGCTGCTAAAGAATTAACTAAAATTTTAGGATTCACTGTAAACCGTATTCTAGGTGCGGGGTATTATAATATACCCCGTTGTTCGCTAGATTATCTGGTGGACGAGTTTGGTCTTTAAAAACTAATCAACCCCATTGTCTGCTAGATAATATAGCACACGGGTATTGTACTACTTTATCGGGGGGTTTCGAGGGGCAAAAACGTTAAAAGACTATCTCACTACATTTTGTAGCAGACGACACAGTTTTTTTTTTTAAGAAAAGAACTTAGGTCTGGCCTGGACAGCCAAATCTGAGTGATAACTTATCTTTAGTTGCCACCGGTTGTAAGGAATCAACTCCCTACACACACGCGGGCTCACGCGTGCGCGCACACATAAATATATGTATAATCGTTCGTTTTAAGTAAACTTTCACCATCCACTACATAATGTAGCTGAGGGTAAGTTGACCACATTGCCCCTACATGTGCTTCCTTTCGACTCATTAAATTCCTCTGGGGCATTTAGGTTAAAATTCATGTCTGCTGAATCATGTATGCACGTGAAAGCTTACTTAAAAACAACAAAAATGGGTTGTCCCTCTGCGAGGGATGTACAACCAAATCGCAATGATAACTTATCTTAAATTGCCACCACATGACAGTTATCACGACCCTACACACACACGTCCATTGATATACACATATCCGTATATAGGTATAGCTATATGTACTTGCCCACTTTCACACACACGTCCCTTAGTGATGTCAAAAGACAGAGAAAATGATATTCATTCTTTTGCTTGTGTGACGATTGAACAAAAACTTGTGTTATAATTAGATTAATTCGGATTGGATAGACTTGTGAAATGCTAATATTATCGGAGGAGTATGCACATATTGCTCAAGATAGGGGGATTTTATTGCTTTTATGATACCATCTTGATTGCTTAAGATCCTTCGTAGTAGAAATTGTTCGAATGTGAGATTGTCATGCATTTTTGTTATATTAGTTATATATCTCACACTCAATGTTTGTCAACGTAAAAAGGGGGTGATTGTTAGCCCCACGGTTGTTAAACTTAGGCTTATAATCGGCTTTGACGAAAAACAACATTGACAAATATGTTGGCTAAAACACATTTGACTTCATGAACTTTTAGATACAAATCTTATACTCATGCCTTGGACAATTACCTGATCATATATCGATAATATGAAAGCATAAAGATACTCATTTGGAATGCTTCAAGATCATTCTAAAGATCAGTCAAAGTTTGATTATAATGTTATCTATCGTTCTTTACTTCGAAAGAGTAAAGTTAGAGTTATGTTCGTGACAATGACTATAATAGAGAAATTGACTATAGGTTTTCCTTACATGCATAAATATTTTATACATTGAGAAAAAGGATAAACTAATTTTTAGGTAATAAAGTCGAATGTAATATGGCAGTTGGTCCTCAAAATGGGGGAGGAGCCAAATAGGCAGTCGACCGCATTGTTGATATTCAATATTCTAACAGGTTTTACTCTCTATTATGATGTAAAATCATGAATATGAAGATAGACAAGTTTAATCCTTGAGCCTTGATGTTTTCCTAATGCATAGAGGATTAGAATGTGGTTTCATTGTGTATTATGAAGCCCCAAATCTTTTTTACAGTGTGGATATGAAATATAGGAAGATTTGGCATGAATTGTAGTAAGTTGGTCGTGATTTTTGAATCCTGGAACTTGCAAGTCGACTGTAATACAATGTAGTTGACTACCTTTTACTTTTAAAGGCCTACTACCTCAATAAAGGTAGCGGTATTGACAATGAAGTCGACTGCTTTGGTTTTCTCACGAAAACCACCTCTTGTATTATGGGCATCACTTTCCCTAAAAAAATCAGATTGAGACGTCGTTCTTTATGTTCACTCCAAAACATGTAAAGATTAGCTCTAAATGAGAAAAAAACTAAATTTGATCCAACGTTCACCCACTTTCAAGAAACAAGTTTGTTTGAAGAGTAAGAACTCCTATGCAATGCATAAGGTGTCCTAAAGTCACTTTAGGACATAGTCATCAGTTCAAACATCAGACCAAGATTAGTTACATAATAATGAAGATTAATAACAAATAAGATTAACTTAGCCCATGCATTCTTTTTTGTTGTTTGACATTGGACTTGATGAAGCTTTCTGAGCATCTCCACTATAACTTCAAGCTCCTTTTATTCCATTTCACATGTGCACTTGTTTCAAACGTGTCTTTCATGAGTTCATAAGCATATATCTACTAAGCATCCATCTACTAAGATCCACTCAAAGCACAAAGTAGAAAACGATTGATGTTTGTTATTAACAAAGTAAGATGTAAACCTATGTCATACAACCATAAGGCTACCAATTTCAAAGTTTGTTGTTTACGAAATTAGGGGTATTTGAAAAAATTGACATTAGTGGGTAATATAGCAATGGTAAGCTTAAGAGAATAGTGTATTGCTTTTAGATGTGATTGTTTAACCTTTATGTATGTCATACTAAAATTAGGTATTTTTTTTGCTTCTCTGTCATCTTTTATCAGGTTCAATTGTGTCTTATCCAAGGTTCATTACGATAAGAGATTTAAATTCCCTCATTTGGATATTAATCCTGATAACTGAAGTGATATACATTTGGTCAATAATATATGTAGCCTAGGGCTTCATAAAATTCTACCCAATTTAATAAAATTAAAATCAATAAATTAAACCTAGAAGGGAATGGGGGTGGGGGTAGGGGTGTGTAACGTCTCGAATTTATTTACAGAGCTTTAATGCCAAATAAACAGAAACCAGATAAAATCCTATAATTCTCGAAATTCTCCCAAACAGTAAATTAGAGCATGCACTAATAATTCTTAAGATACATCAATATCTGACATAGGGGCTCAAAGCTTTTATACAATTCCAATATTTCTCCAACACGGAGTTTCAAAACAAAACCTAAGTAATACTAACTTATCTCAAATGTTACACTTAAATGTCAATACTAACTCTGAAATAAGGCGGCTAACTCTTGGTCACACGGCTAGCTCTTCAAATCCAAAATCACACCTACTAATCACCTGGAAGCAAAAACAATAGGGGAATGAGCCAAATGCCTAGTAAGGTCACTCAAAGGACCAATCAATCGGAAACAAAAATATCTGAGAAATGAAATTTTGGAAGCACAAAAACTTTTCAAGGGAACGGATAATCAAACCAGATTTCGACTGTCAAAATATATCTGAATACAAAGGTAGACACAAAAGTTTCAACGGAATGGACATCAAACCAAATTTCAAATGTCAAATTATATCTGAAGGACAATATTTCAAAGGCACACCAATTTTGACTAAACAGAAGTCAGACCAAATATCAAATGTCAAAATATATCTGAGTACAAACATAGACACTAGAGATCCATTCAGAAAGTGGTCACATACATCATTCCTGACATATGAGGCCGGCTCAGAAAGTAAGATCGCGATCTCTAGCTCAACCCCCCTGAGCTAGCCCACATTTCGCTCCACGTGGGTAAGTCGAAAATACGTCACGTACTGTGACATGGCTCATAAAGTCACTAAAACAAAATCTCAAAATAACCGTTATCAAATATCGAACATGTCAAACAATATTCAAAGTTTACGAAATAATGATAACTAGTAATCACTGAAACAACGATATCAATATGGCAAATTCTGAGGTCAAACAAATTCCAACGAAAATTGAATTTCACAAGTCATAGTATTGAAAAACATATTACCCATAATGAAGCTCAAAACAAAAGGAGAAGAAGAATCACTTCACTCCATTAGAAGAAGTTCGGATTTCAAAAAGAAATTAAGGACTTACATGAGCGATTGGTGCATCGCTCATTCAAATTTAAAAAAAAACCCTTACTTTAGCTAAGCTTTTGAGAAATACCAATCCTTAAGCTCTACCTTATAGCTCTCGAACTTCCCAAGCCTTCTCTCTTTCTCTCTCTCCACCGTAAGGGAAAAAGGAATAGAGAACCCCCAAAAAGGCTAGAAAGGGAAAAGAAAGCTATTTATATGGGGCAAAAAATTTTAAGTTTTCATTCGACCGAATCCAACAGAGGTGAAAATTGTTCAATTTTTTTTTCAATTCGACCATTTTTGGTCGAATTAAAACTTTTAATTCGACTTGAAACTTTTTTTTTTGTTTTGTATTCGACCGAAAAATGAGTTTTCGATCAAATTAAAACTTTTAATTTGACCGAAAACTTCAGTAACTCAATACGCACGAAAAAATCTTTTCATTCGATAAAAAACTTTATAAAGTCGCTTTACAAGATTTAAATTCTTTTCGTTAGAAGCAAAAATATTTTTATTCAAAACAAACCCATTTTCATTTAAAGCAAAACCATTTTCCTTCGACCGAATATTTCAGAAATCATAAACTTTATCATCAATAAGTTTTGATTCGAATGAAACCATTATCATTCGACCGAAAATTTCAGAAATAATCCCAATTCATTTTTTTAATTTTAACAAAAGACCACAAACTTATTTATTCAAAAATACTAATTTCTCCGAAGAATTTTTTTTTTTCGGGGTATTACAGGGTGGGGATGGGTGGGTGAATATGATTTATAAGTTAAGATGGCAATTAAATAGTTAATCATAAGATATTGAGAGATAGGTTGAGTTCACAATGATATCGAGCATAAACAATCTTAAAAAACAAGCAAAGCATTAGTAAGAGAGAAGGTTTAGAGGCACTTGAGATAATTGATTTGAATGATTCACTTTCAATTACCCTCAAGTCTGCATCAGCCTTTTCAAGAAGTCCTTTATAAGAGTCCTGGAGATCACAAAATATTGATTTGCCTAGACCTGGCGAACCATACAAATCCCTTAGTGTTATACACACACCAAGAATCAAGCTTGACAACCTTATGGTCTGATCGATCTTAAATGGATAATGATTGTACAATGAAACACCATTACAAGGAGATAATACAACTTAAAGCTAGAAGAAAGAGAGATAAGTACTTTGAAGACAATGAAGGTTTCTTTCTCAATTATAAGCTCACAAGGAATGCTTTCTTTGATTTGGATGTGAAATCAATGAAGATGAAGAAAGATCAAGTATATGCTTGTAGTCAATTGTATTCCCAAATCTTTGTGAGTAATTCTTTGATCTAGAAGGGAGCATTTTCAAGTCACCAATTTTGTCATATATCTTTTATACTGGAGCTTCATTTGCACTCATTTCCTTTCAAGAGATTTTCTTTGTACATAATTAATATTTGTAAGAAGATTGTGATCAGGGCTTTGGTTATCGAGTCTTAGGTGAGCTTTGTCAATTTAAGGCTTGTGCTTAGTGTCGGGATATCACCAAGTCTTTGTAAGGGATTTAATCTAAAGTAAATTGTAGCTAGTGAATTCTAGTACTCTTGCAAGAGATTTCCTTGAAGAAGTGAACGTAGGCTTGAGGTAGTTTAAGTTAAATGAAACCATTTAAATCTCCTTGTCAAGTATCTTTAACTGAACCTATTTACTTATTGCTCTGTAATTGTTTGAGTTTGTGTAGTCAGTGTATTGGTTGAGATTGTTTATTGGTTTGATTGAGATACATGATTGTGTTTACTTTGGATTATTTATTGAATTTTGAAAATCCTCTTCACTTCCCGTCTTCTAGGTTATTTTGTTGGTTTCAGAAACCATAATATATAATGAAATCCATGTAGTGCAAAGAAACTAGAAAATATATTATTTCAATTGGGCCGAGGGGGGGGGGGGGGGTTATGTTAAGGAAAACCCTAAACATCATACAATACATTTATATACGCATGAAGTAGCATAACTATTTTATAAATCCTAGTCATACAACAAACCATAAAAACTAAGTCAAAGCACACCAGCATTATAACATGCTTTGTGACAAACATTGTTGATCAACGACTAAAAGGTAGATCGATTTTGTAACAACATTAGCTTTAAACAATAGACTAAACAACTATAGAGGTTTGGTGTGGAATTCCGATTTACATAACACTTACCTTTGCCGATCAAAGCTTTGGATTCGCCATTGAGTTTTTTGGTGTGTGAACTGAAGAGAATGCAAATGGAAAGAAACAAGAAAGATAAAGGGATACAATTGGATTGAATCTTCTATCTTCCCTTTCCCCTCTTTTTACCTTCTAAGGGCATTTTAAGAATTTATATTCCAAGTTTGGGGCAAAAATGTTATTATGTCAAAACTGTGACCATATAAGCTATGCTGCTCATAAGAGATCCACTATAGATGAAATCGTGAAAGCGGATATATCTTAAGATGGGAGAAATTTGTCAATAAAACATATTGCTACTAAAGGCATCAAAATAGTCTGAAAAGTTGCCATGTGCCATTTCTTAATCCTAATTTTCACTTCAAAGTTCTTAGAGTAATCTTTTTATTTCTATTTTGATCGCTCCACCTTCACCACCATAACACACCACCATTGTCACCCACATCACAAAACCCACCACCGTCGTGCCACTGCAACAACATGCACACATACATGTATAAAGATACATTAGCCATCCTTGTCACCATCATCAACTCTAGGTCATTTGAAGTGCACACAAACACAGGAAGACACCATTACATGGCTGAGACGAACCTCCAACCCTACCCTAGTGGACCAAAACCTAACTTTAGCGGTACTCAAGCACAAAAGTATCAAACTCACAAGTTTTAGAGCAGAAGTAGCAGAATAGCAGACTGAAACTCATAACTTAACCATAATTAGACTAGATACTGAAGGTGGCAACGTCGAGGTAGGTTGTGACAAGGATGTGTGTTTGGGCTGCTGCGGTGGCGTGACGACAACGAATGGTTATGGGTTGCCACAGTGGTTTGTAGTGGTTAATGTGAAGGGGTCAAGTTAGAATTATAGATTAGTTTAGGGTTTTTAAAGTGCAAATTAAGATGAAGAAATGGACATGACAACTATAAAAGGCTTAGCAAGGCAATTTGGCCCACGACCGGTGGATCTTCGACTTGTGCCGAACCAATAGGAGTTGTTTATTTTGACTTTGACCGGGTCATGGGGCAGGTATGGTAGATTATTTTTTTAACCTGCAACGGGTACGATTAGGCTTGGTATTCTATCTAATCTGTCCCGGTATTCGACCTGCCTCGTGACCCGTGCTCGCCCCGTATATATTTTTTGTTTAGTGTTTTACCCTAAACCCTAAATCTTTGTAGTCTCAGTTGTCCATCTAAATAACTTAAATATTAGAGAAAAACCATAAGTACACATGTTCCTCTTCTCTTTTTTCTCCTCTTTCTTCGGCAACATTCACCCTCCTCACACCTCCCCTATGCGCGACCATAAAGCCACCATCCCATACACCTCCTCTTTGCTCCGCCGCAACGTTACCATCTCCAAGCACCTCCTCTCTACGCCACCGTAACATCACCACCTTCATATTTGCAGGAACGACTCCTTTCTCAGTAGTATCCCTTGCCGCCGAAGCTCCTCGTTGGCGAGCTCCTCTGTCGCCAATTGCAACGGCAGTAACGGCGTATCAGATGCCTCCACTGTCAATTGCAACATCTCACTCCATGTCTTTGACTCCAGACATTTTAGTTTGTACAAATTGAATATGTTTCTTCTTCTCTCTGTGTATGTGTGTGTCTTATAATGAGTATGCATCATATTTTTGTTTTATGGGACTTGTATTCAAAATTTTCAATTTTAAGCTTTTTTTTTCATGTGGATAACTAGTGTGTGTACCGTATTGTCTTTAGATAATAGGTAAGGGTTATGACTTTGTGTGTGGAGATGTCTTGTTTTTGGTGGCCATGAATCATGAATGTTATATGTTGAGCTTTTGAAAAAGAGAAGGGAGAAAATGGTGAACAAGCTTCAAACAGCCCTACCCCATCCTTAACCACCATCACTCCCCACCATTATGCAGTCTGCTCAAGCAGGACCACGATAGATCATGGGTGATCTAGTTCCAAGATGGGTTTTTAAGGGTTAGAAATTGAAGTTTGGGGGTGGTCGTTATGTTTTTATGGCGGTAACTATGGTTAGTGGTATTGTGGTCTGTGTACGGGGGTTCATCGGTGGTAGTGGTGGGAATTTGATTTGGTTGTGGTGGTTGTGGATGGTGAGGTTTCATGCTTGCTAGTAGCGACGCAATTGTGTGTAGTGTTGTTGGTAGCAGCGGCGAAGTGGATATGGTGGTGCTTTTTTGGTGCGTGAATATGCAGAAGGAAAAAGAGAGGTGTGATGGGTGGTTGTAGACGGTGGTGGTTGGGTGCGGAGGGTGGTGGTCTCATTAGGGAGGTAAGGTTGGGGTGGGAGAATTTAAAGGTTTAGGTGGGGTGGGGGGTTTGGAGGTTGGGGGGTGTGTTGAGAAAAAAATGAAATGACTTGGGCAAAAAAGAGCTGAAGTGACAATTTACCCTTTCAAAAATTTACAGACATCAAGAAATTGGACTTTAATCCGTCAGTTAATAAATTGTGTATAAATTAATGAATAATAATGTAAATTACGTTAAAATTGAAATAGTAAGATGATATGCGTGCAAACTTTCGAAGGATTTTATGGGCAAAAGGTCTTTTGTCTAAATTAATAATATTTGTACCCACGGACGGTTGTATGTTATTAATAGTTCTTCAACGTTATTTTTGTTAACAACCTCTAGTTTTGGAAGTAGCTTAGTAGAAAAGAAATATAGCTGGACAGATTTGCCTCTAACTCCAATCCGATGGAAGCTGAAGTGGAACTGACGACGGCGGAGGATAGCGCCGGCGGAATGTGTCTAAAGATTGAGGTGTCTTCACCTCCCAAGCTTCCGCGGCGGCTTCGGCGGCGTCTGTTGGAGGCTAAGAAGAGTCTACCAATTACCGCCACAGATATCGATAGTCGGCTCAAAGAGGCGGATCTACGGCGTCAGGTGCATCTACGATTTTTCTAACCGTACATTTATATAGCTAAAATGTACCAAACTGGGCGTATACAGCTTATACGCGGCTATAGTCTTAGAGCAAAAAGCTTATGTGTCGTTAAGCGTTTGCTTTCAACGTTTTGAATCAAATGCAAATGAGACTTCTTTCCTTGGCTTGTTGATGTGCAGCAATTGTCGTCAACCAAAGCGCGCTCGGACCCTCGATATCCGCTGTGGTCATCTTCACATGAGAAATCCAATGCAGCTGAGGATAGCAGGTGAGATTTTCTTTTTCTTTTTCACCGGCGTCGATGAATAAAAGAAGAAAGAACTTTTATAGCCAAAAATCACCTCAAATACCTTCTATTCTCAACGAACATGCATTGGCAACTTGTCAAAGCACTAAACTCCATATGTCCTCAACTTAGTAAATTAGGCCATAAATTGTTTAAAATATTAAAGCAAGAAACGGTTTGGTACCCAGAACATGAAGGATCATGGAGAAACAGCACAACGTATTTGTAGTTTACGCAGCGGTTTGAAATCATACTTCTTTTGTAAAACGACTTAAAATCGAACACTGATGTGAAACAAAATGCTGAGAAAGAAACTTTTTTGGTCGAAGACACAAATGCAAGACCGCAAGAGAGAAGATTGTCAATAATTACAATCTGACCGATGTTTAGCAAATGAATGGAGAAGACTGCGCAAGGCTGAAGTCCCCGTTTTTGTGCTACCTACCGAGGAACGAATATTGCTTTTTGTTTCTGAATGTGCAATCATCAGACATCTCACAAGTTTGTAAATTTGATGCAATCACCCCTGCTATGAAGAAGGTTTTGAACATCCGTTGGTGATCGGAGTACGGTGGTCTCCTTCTGAATTTTAGGTGTAGTTTGGGCCTGAAGGACTTTTAGCTCTTCCAGCTATTTATCAAGCTCTCTCAGGCAAGTGGCTGTGGAGATATTCCAGGTGAGAGAGGGCATGTTGAGAAGGGTGGTAAATGGTAGGGTTGGCAGGGATCAGTTCAGTTGTTGTTAGAGGTAGGCTTGGGGTTGTTATGAGGTGGGGTCTCGGAAGGACATTACTGGTGGATGGCAGGAGTTCACAGGCACATTATTTTTTGTTCTAGGGATGGGGGGAAGATCAGGTCTAGGCTTAATGAATGATTAGGGGGAGGGCCACACGGAGTGAGTTTTTTGGAATTGTTTAGGTTGGCTATGGATTTTGAGTCCCGTTTTGCTGATTATGTGAGTGCTCTGACATTGGGGACTTGACATCCTTTTTGGCCTTGTTAGCGGAGGTGGCATTTCCTTCCCAGGTGGAGGATTATTCTTTGTGGAAGCTATTTAGCACGATATATATTGTTGGGCACATGTTTAAGATCTTAAGAAACTAAAGCAACCCGCAACTTAACATGGAATCAAAACTCTTGTTGCAAAATGTTCTGGGTTAGATCTTCCCGCTCGCATTTGGTCTCCCTTTATATTTGTTTTATACACACTTCATCTTTTTGTACGCTTTGTGACGGTGCACCTTGATTTATCTTTCCACATGCAATCAAGCGCTTGGACGTGAGCGGGAAATTTTAAAGGTTATGTGTGATATGATATACATTGTTGGGCCTTTTCTCTAACAGCTTAAGTGTTCTCTAATAGTTTAAGCTTTTAGAGGAGATGGCGACTTAACATGGTATGCGAGTTCTCTTTGGACAAGGTGTTGGTTTCGATTCTTCTCGCTTGCATATTTGTCCCTCCTTTATGACGGTGTAGTTTTCACTCGTTATTTGTGCATTTGGCAGTGGTGACCTTGATTCGTTTGCCCAAGTGGAAGCCGTGAGAGGGAGCATTAAGAATTATATACATTATTAGCGCATCTTAAACAATTCAAGCATTTAGAGTAGGTCATAACTTAACATTTAGCATGTTTTACATTCTAAAAAATGAAACTTTTACTGTAGATGGCTACTAGTCTCCCAGCTAAGATTTGATCTGGTTCCCCAATCTTGTAGTGCAATATGCATTTTGTTTAGTTATGCACTTGATTGAGCACCTTGATTCGACTCTCCACGTCATCTGGGGGTTGCACATGCGGAAGAGTGTTAAGCATGATATACATTTGTTTAAGCTATTAGATTCAATGGTAACTAAAAATTGGAAGATTCTCCGAGTAATGTATTGCTCTACATTGCTTGTTCAGCCAGAAAGGTCTATTTCTTGGAGGATTTGGAGGTGGTCTGCACTGCCCATGGTGGTTGTCTTTGCTTTGGCAGCAGTTCAAAGAATCACTTTGACCATTGATAGTTTGAGGAGGGGACAGGTTTTGACTAGTTGGTGTGTGATGTGCGTGATGTTTAAGCAGGTTGGGGAGTCGGTTGCTCATTTGTGTCTCTGCTGTGAGGATGCTGGTAGGCTTTGGAATGTTCTCCTCAGCCTGTTTGGATCTTAGTGGGTTGAGGTGCCTCGAGAGTCCCATTGGAGAAGGAGGTCGGTGCGCTTGTGCCTGTTGTGGTCCATTTGGAGAGGAAGGATTATACACATTTATGAGGAAGTGGAGTTGCCCTTGCATCAGCTACATGATATGTCCTTGAGCATTCTCTTCTTCTGGCTCAAGAAGGACTTAGGCATCCAAGGCACTTATTGACTTTGTGGGTGACTTTTGCCTTTATTTTAGCTGCTGTGTCTGTGGTTGGACGGTTTGTGTGCAGGCAGGATCCTATATGAGTCCTCTGCTCTCTGGGTTCTTTCTTGTTGATAGTTCCTTATGTACTTCTGGTGCACATGGGGTTGTGCCCCCCCCCCCCCCCCCCTCTCTCCCCGCAGTACTGTCACTATAAAAAGCTGAATAAGTGGGATTTATATAGTTGTCCAGAGTAACTTAACTTGGGTGCTAGTATTCGGGAATTTTGGTACAGATTCCTAGTGTTTGTATGCCGGTATCTAATCTCTGATAGAATCGCAATATCATTGACTTTTGTGCCTGTGGCCTTTGGCATGGCTGATGCCCTATGTGCCATAAGAAACTCTCCAAACCCTTCTATTATTTCCTTTTGAAGTTAAACTAAGTTTTTGCGATGCCTCTGGACAGAGACAAGTAAATTTCGAACTAATTGTAGAGCGTAACGTGGCATTAAGTTGGTTTGTCAAAATAATTTCATGGGAAGTGAACAGCTGACACAACGTTGTCACTAGGTGTGGCCTTAGTTGGTTCTCTCTCTCTTGAAACAACATTCGCATTCGAAGATACATCAAACATGTCGCCATCAATGCCCCCACCTTTACTAGTCGACAGCTTTATGACAGAGGAGTTTAGTGCGTTTTTCTTCTCTTTTCAACGACTTGGGTTATCAAGGGTGAAGCTATGTCGATGACTTTTTGATAATGTGGCTATACTGTGGCTGATTTAGGCCTGTCAAATATCACATATCTTTGAAATAGTCAATCGAGCATTTCCTTGCTATTTTGACACAAAAATCCTAGAATGTGCCCCCCTAAAAATGCTGGATCACCAAGTGCAGCCAACTCATAAATCCTTAAAGTATAAGGATAGTCTTCACAAACACAAATTGAATGGCAAATTATGTGGGCTATACGGCTCCACCATGTAAATATTTTCCCGTATCAAAATCAAGTAGGAAGACTAGGCACGAACAAGATACTCAAAGACTTCATCTCTCATATGACTGGCAGGACTGCCCATCAAAGTCACGTCAGGACGTTCTTCGGGCCTAAGTGCTTGCCAACGTCTAGCGGTCTAGCCTTTGAGTATCTTGCCAGCCACCATTGGGCCATGCACCTTGTTGCGAAATCGACCTCCGTATGAACACATGAGTGGGTGGAATGCGGCAGTTTTTGAGATATCATAGAAATCGAAGTACACACATATCCTCACGTATAAGTAATGCTATGGTAGAACAGCTGAACACGTGCCGGGACCTTCTTCAAAAGTAGCTATGCGATTGAGACCAATGTCAATACTGGCAAGGACTGGCGTGGCCAAACTGAATTCTATTTCATTTGCCATCAAGGAGGCTACTTTGAAGGTTTCTGGACAAATGTAATTTAACCAAGTAGCCAAAAAATTGCCAGTGTCAACTCTCAATTCTTTGAAGACAACAGTTTGCGTAGGTTGTTGATCTCGATGTACAAAAAGCCTGATAGGGAGGAAACTCCATGGTGAAAACTAGCATCAGCAAGGAATGGGTCATTATGCTGCCTTTGCCCAGGAAACCACCAATTAATACAAGACAAAACTGTAAACTTATGGTGTAAAGAGTCCTTTGCATAAGCTGTTTCAATCCTAATAAAGTGACAAGCATAAATTGGAAACAACAAGTGAAAGGAAGTACCAGCACTATGGAGTCCTCAAGGCCCGTAATTGCCTCCACGTTATGAATCACTTTATTGTGTACTCACCGGTTATTAGGTGTCCGCCTATTACCTTCAAATTTAAAGCGATATTGACATCTCCCTTTTCACAGTACGGAGTGCACCAGTGGCAAGGCACCATGATTCACGAAAGGCATACACCATAATAATAATATGATAAAGATCTTAAGCAAACAGTAAGGTATCATAAGTCCGAGCTTTGTTTAGCAAATCCTTGCTTCGATCAAGTACCCATTCAATCTCATACCCAATAGTTCGCAACCATTTTAAAGTCCCCTGTTGATGCGAAATCGGTACATTGGTGTTTGGCACTCAAGTATCCGATGGCCTAAGGTTGGAGGAACACTTGGCTTGAAATCTTCTTCATGGTGGCTAGACATCAGCACTAGCACTGGGACACCTTTGGCAGCCGCTTTACACCCTGGTTTGGTGCGGTTGGCCCCTTCGATTTGATCGATGTGCCCATGCCTTAAGATGGTAAGGGTTCACTGTTTTAAATTCCAGTCTTTACCGCACGATTACTGGAGTGTGGCAGGGGCACCGTGTAGCATCTTGTTCCTTGACAGATTTTGAATCTCTGACTTAGATCGCAAAAGTTAGACGTTCAATTACAATCATGTCCATTAGTTTGGACAAATATTCGCAATATCCTTTGACTAGATGGAACACCTAAATACATAACAGATTGTGCACAATGACCAAAATGCTCTTTCTGTCTCATAAAATTACCTATCTAGATTGGAACCGGTTGAATGTTTTTGTGCGCATGTCTGTGTCGTATGGTCGATGGAGCTCTTCGTCCACAACACGTTCACAAACTAGCGGTTACCAAGCAGCACCCACCACCACCCGCCCACTAAGTAGTAAGATTGCCGCCCACATCACAAACCAACGGACCAGCGACCACCACCACATCACACCGCAAATCACCAAACCACCAGATTCCCCCACCACCACCGCATACCAGCCCCCACCACAGCGACCGCACCATCCTTCCTCTCCCCCTCCTTGCCTCTACCACCTCCACCGTCCTCCCTCTCCCACCATCGTAAATTGATGGAGGTTTCTTAAGGATTTGATGTTGATGCCCATCACCGTCCTCCCTCTGCCACAATTCCTTGTGGCAGATGGAGCACTGCTCTGCTGGCGGCGACAACTTTGCGTGTGTTTGTCAATATGTGTGTGAGTGCGCGCATTTGTGTGTGCCGATTGGTGGTGATGGTGTCATGGTGTAACGTACCGGGGTAGAACCCAAGACCAAACGCAACCGTTTACTACATTTTTCGTTATTCCGTTCTAAACTTGATAATTAGCGACGCTTACAGTTGTTCAATTTGTTACCAACCTCTCTATATAAGAGGTGTGACTCTGTTACTGAGAGATATGAAAAATGTGAATCAAGAAACCCCTGTTCTCTCTGAAGCTTTCTCTCTCTCTATCTCATCTCTCTCGTTCCTTCTCCTTCTCTGTTCTTTAGTTCTAAGCTGTTTCTTTGCTCTCTCCCTTTTTCGCTCTAGCTCTTGTTACCTTCTCCTCCTTCGAATTTCTGCAATTTTGCAATTACAGTCAAAACACCATAGCTGAGACCTCCAAAACACCATGGCCAGTAACGTCTCGAGCTCGATATGTTACAATTGGTATCAGAGCCTTTTGAGGCCTGAACCGGAAACCAATACCCCCTAATATTCAATGACCAATTCTCCTTCCACCTTCCAAATAGCCAGAATCAACAGGCATGTCAAGTTCGGGTGAAGCCTCTATTGGAGATATACTGAGGAGTCTCAAAGAACTAATGTCTGAGTTGAGGAACTCCATGGCGCAGACCAACTCCAACACATAACCTTCACCGCGTCACTCAGCAAATCAAGATGAATTTAGGCATAGCCAGTTCCAGTATTACGTGGATCTACCAAACTCTACTCTTCAATCAAATGCAAAATTAAATGCAAACAGCAAACAGTCGGTGGATCGTGCAAGGACGAGCCAAATGCAGCACTCTGTGGAGCATCTACAAGGTACACCACCTCCTATCGTTACCACATAATATTTAATGGAGCTAGATGAAGAAGAGGATCAATTCATTGCTGCTCTTCGCTGCTGTGAAATCGAGTGCCGAACTCAAGGTTGAAATCTGACAGAAGATGATATTTGGCAAATCGAGCAATCATACAATATTTCCTGTTGAATCTCTTCTCGTATCGAAAACAAATGTTATCCATCTGTAAGTATGCAGATGATTTTCAGCTACTGAGGTCGCGGGTTTCAATTTATTTAGGAAGAGAACCTTCTGAGGAAATCACTGTCAAATGTTTTGTTGATGGTCTCAAGGGCGAAATCAAAGATATGGTGCAAAAATGTAATCCGTTGTCCTTAGCAACAGCCATTTTTGTGGCTAAATACGAGGAAGCTGCCTGTGAAGCCAAGGTGTTTGATGAAAGGTCTAAGAGAATGCTCAGTGGCGATTGCTCATTTATTTTCGTTTCTGAATCAACATCTCAAACTACGGAAAGGACAAATGATTCAGTACACAATTCCGTGGCAGACAGAGATACATCGGAAGTGCGAGAATACTCACCGAGTATTGAAGATGGTGATGATCTTGTTTTTCCTGGAGGTGGTACTCAATTTAAGGATGGAGCCAATCATTATCTTCACTATGTAGAGAAGACACTGCCAATTACTGACCGGGTGAGGCACACAAAAGTTGTACTAGATGTTGGTTGTGATGATGCTAGCTTTGGTGGCTATTTGCTGGACAAGGACGACTCTATTACTTTGTCATTTGCTCCAAGGGATGTGCATGAAACTCAAATACAGGTTCACTGTGGTGCAGATGGTGGAAAACCATTAATAGAACTCAACAGGATTTTTAGGAATGCCATTAGCTGCGTTGAGAAAATATACAGGGAAATGGGTGTTGATATTAGATCAGGTAATTTTGATGAAGGTCAGCATCCTGTTTTTTTGGGACTGCATTGAGCATCTCAAGTTAAAGTTCGTAGTTAGTACAGTTCCTGGGGAAAAATTAGTTGTCATTTCCCAACTTGGTTGTAGAATCAAGCGGCTCCAAGGACCGCTAACTACGTTTGTGTTTGATCTGGGTAGAGAAACTTAAAGGCTAAATGATGGGCAGCTTGGGTTCCCATCCTTGAGGACAAGGATGATTTCAAGGGGTTGGGAATGTAACGTACCGGGGTAGAACCCAAGACCATACGCAGCCGTTTACTACATTTTTCGTTATTCCGTTCTAAACTTGATAATTAGAGACGCTTACGGTTGTTCAATATGTTACTAACCTCTCTATATAAGATGTGTGAATCTGTTACTGAGAGATATGAAAAATGTGAGTCAAGAAACTCCTGTTCTCTCTGAAGCTTTCTCTCTCTATCTCTGTCTCTCTCGTTCCTTCTCCTTCTCTGTTCTTTAGTTCTAAGCTGTTTCTTTGCTCTCTCCCTTTTTCGCTCTAGCTCTTGTTACCTTCTCCTTCTTCGAATTTCTCCAATTTCGCAATTACAGTCAAAACACCATAGCTGAGACCTCCAAAACACCATGGCCAGTAACGTCTCTAGCCTGATACGTTACACATGGTAGTGTTCGGTTTTAGGGTGGTGCGTTGTGGTTTGTGGTGTTGTAATGATGTGGTGGTGATGTTGTGGTGGTGTTGAGGTGGTGCCGTGGTGGTGGTTGGAGGGAGGGGGGGGGGGGGGAGGGAGAGGGAGAGAGATTAGGGAATTAGGGTTTCAAACTCTTATTTGGAAATCAGTGTTTGAAATTTTTGAATTTTGATAATGTAAAAGGGTAGTATTGGCATTTCAAAAAAACGTATTCATGATATCAACATAAAAAACACACTTTTTCAACGGACTGTAATTTTACCCTAATCTTAGGGACATAAGTGTAAAGTGTAATTGACCCCTACGACAAATAGTATGTACATTTTTGGGATCTTGTGCCTTCTTGTTCTCGACAAACTTTTGACATCGAAAAGAGGTCTTCTGCATGACTTTTTCGCTCTGATGTCAAGAGAAAGCCTCAAACCTTCAATTTCAAGGTGATCACTTGCCGGAAATCTCACACATCTACCTTTTTATTTGGGATCACACCACAAGGCCCTCGATCAGCATCAAATTTTGTTGTCTTTCTACATGAACTCAGAAGGATCGGGCTGTCAGATTAGGGACCACGCTGCCTGCCCTTCAAGTTGACATCACAAATCTGTTGTCTTTTTCACATCATTTTGAGAAGATTGCCTCATTGAATCGGGACTACGTCACCAGACCTTCGATTCAACACATTTCGTATGCTGAATATACATAATACCATTTGTGGCATTTATCTGTCGCATTATTTTGTATGTGCAAAATTTGTGTCTGCAGCCACCATAAGAAAGAATTTGGAGGATTGGAGGACAGCCTTTAACTGCTTATCAAAGTAAATACGCATGGGACTGTGCTCCTCTGCAAGTGTCTAATTTTCCGATGGCCACATAGAATACTGAGTTCGTGAGGAGTAGCGTCCCTTGCTTCAATAAGAAACGTTGGTAGTGGATTGTCTCTCTTTTTTTGCTCTTTTGTATTGCACAAGAAATTAAGCATTGACCTCACATGACGTTTTCATACAAATATGTGGTTGAATTGTTGGCAAAAGCCTGTTAATTGACTTTTCTGTTACATTATTGGCTTTGCTGAAAAGATACATGCGATTTTTAGCATTAGGCACTATGAAGCTGGAAGTCTCAGGGCTCCCCTCTTTCAGACTCAACTTAAGCCCCTTCCCCTTCCCCTTCCCCTTCCTCTTCTCCTGTTTTCTTCTTGGTCACTATTGAAAATGTGTTGTCTAGTCAGGTACTCGAAGAGTTCTTTGAAACTAAAGGGAACTACTTGCTCCTTGTCGAAAGTTTATGCGGCCTTAGAAATCAATGAAGAATCTGTAAAGCTAATGCCCTTTGAGCGGCTAGCTCTTCAGATGGAGTCAGCTTCAACCATTCAAGCTGTTATGGCTTTGCTTAACCGGATTGAGAGCTGCATCACACTCAAACATGATACTACCTGTATCAGTAATCCATCAAGTTTCGAGAATATTGATCATCTTCTTAAACACATTACTTCCCCAGGCCATAGGGACAACACGGCTTATGCTACAAGAATCATAGAGACCAAGGTACCAAGGTACCCAGCGAGAGTTGTTCTCTCTGCATACATGATACTGGGACACCCAGATGAAGTTTTCAGTGTTAAAGGGAAGAAAGAGTTTGCTCTTGCAGAGTCTGCACAATGTTTCATTCGAGAGTATGAGTTACTGATTAAGATAATGTTAGTTGACCACACTCGGGCTCCTCGACAGGAACAAACGTCCTCATCTCCAAGGCGACTGAGTTTCACACATCAGCTAAAAGATTTTGATAGAGCATGGTGCTCTTACCTGTATCACTTTGTGGTGTGGAAGGTCAAAGATGCTAGAATGTTAGAAGAGGACTTGATGAGAGCTGCGTGTCAGCTGGAGCACTCTATGATGCAGGCTTGCAAGCCTACTTCTGAAGGAGACTATTGTGGTATTACTGCTGGTGCTTCGGGTATCCAAGAGCAGGTATGATTGCTTGTTACTAGTTCTTAGGAAGCGTTATGATCCTCTTTTCAATATTTTTACTGTCAGTGAAACCATCTTGGTGATGGTGCGACGTAGACGACCAGAGATCTGGAACTTCTGAGGGAAAAGGTGCAGCATTTGAGCGGTACTGCTGGACTTGAACGCATGGATCATGCTCTGTCTAACACAAGGTCTAGATTTTTTGAAGCCAAGCAGGAGGGTAGTTCATTAACGTCCCTTCTTGCTCATATGTCATTTCCAGCTTCGCCTGATTCATCATACCGGTCTGTAAGTAATAGCTCCAGCAAAGGGATTATCTAGACAAAGGCCATCATATACCTGGGTAAGGAGTCCAGCCCTTATACAAGGCCTATGTTTCTTCTTCAGGCATGTTTCTTCTTCAGGCAATGAAGCTATTTCTGCTAGAAGTACCACTGATGGTCAGTTGAAGTTTTTGATCGCAGAAAATGGAAGTGCTTCTAAACAAAATTGTGCATGAGAGTTGGCGTGCCTTTGCTAATGGCTTGAGATTCAGCAGTGAAGATCATGACGGTATCAAGGTTACTCCACCGTTTTTCTTGATCATTATGAATGTGTGTGTTTGCTGCTTGTGTACTTACAGGGTTTCCAGCATGATGTTCTTATTTCTACTTTTACCTATCAATTTCTCTCTCTGTGCTTTTTCTTGCGTTTTTCTATATTAGCTTCTTCTCCTCCTCCTGGAAATTGGGTCAGTCTCACATCTTCTCTCTGATATTTCACGACCAAACTGATATGACAAAAATATATGGCTACTAGTTATTTTTGCAACAAAAATTCACTTTTAGTGGCTCACTTCATCTTGAAACTAAGCCTAGCAACTTGAGGATCCAAGTAGTATTTTTAATGAATGTTCTGTGTACTAATGTGATCAGAATTAATGCAATTAATATTGTAGTGAAGGTTAAAATTTAAAACACAAAGTTGCCTATGTGACTCCAATCTGTTTCTTGTTTCGAATCTATTGAACTTTATGTCACTCTTTAAAGTAAAACTATTTTGATAGTGCTCATTTTAGGATGTGATTCTTTCACAATATTTTATGACCTGACCACTCTGAGTGGCCTCAAGGAGATTCACTTTCCACCATGGAGGAGAATTAAAGTCACTGGAATTAGTTATAACAAAGATTTTACCCAAAAGGGATCCTTACTCGGCTGGCCTGAGAAATACTAAGGTACCGTCAAATTCTTAGGAGTAAAGTCGCCTTTGGGCAATCTTAATTTTATTACTTTGCAAGTAAGCTTGCATTGAATAAATCCAGAGATCAACCATTTCAAATAATTAAGAATTAGCAATCTGGTTTTGGACTTTGAGGTGTTGGATATATTGTGTTTCTGACCATAAGTGTGTGTTTGGATGAAGAATTTCAAAGTACCTTGCATTTCAAAATCTGTTCATAAATTCGCTTGTTTACAAATTTATGGATTTGCAAATTCGGTGTTTATGCAATTTTGTAGAAGTACTCTATATGTGGATTTACATCTAAAAAAATGAACTTAGATAACTTGATAGTGTATGGATACAAACTAATAAGAGAGTCTCCTTTTTTCTTATAGAAGAAGTTAGCTAATTATGGAGGCAAAAGAGTCGCTTTCTCCTAATAGGCAGCTCCATTTGTGGAAGGGATTTGACAATAACTAGTCTGGACTAGTTATTTCTAGATGGAATTTTAGCACATCAAATTCCCTGCTCAAATCCCTCCTACAATTTGGTAAATCCATCTTATCACAATCCAAACAAGAGATTTTGTGCAACGTTTTTCTAAATTCTCTATAAAACTGAAATCTCCAGTTCAAGTACCTCATCCAAACACACTCTAAGGATGTGTTAAACTGTAAGGAGAATTGCTAATTTGATTAGATTCTTATGTTGGTCGAAATTTCAGAACCGTATGCTAAGTATTGGAATGGATTCATAAATAGCTACTTGTCTTGATCGACCTATATTCGGGAAAGGGACGTCTAAAGTGAACTTTACTCCAACATAATTCTTATTGCATTTTGTTTTTGAGGTTCAGTGTAGCAAGAAAGTTGAGTCTGTATACTCCATCGGCACTTTTAAATATAGTTTATAAGGGTAATCTAGAAAATTATAGGTATGGAGTAGGATTTATGAAAGTGAAAATAAATAGAAGTAGAGATCCTTAAGTTGCTTGCTTCCTCTTATTTCTATCAGGCAGAAATGAGAGACAAAATGGAAAGGGCTTTCCGGTTTGGCATGAACCAAGATGAACCTGACTATAGCTGGATTCTTAAAGTCTTGATGGAGGTCCGTGACTTGTGTGACATGTCACCTTCCAGTTGGAGAGACAAGAGATAATTGATATTAAACAGGAGATAATTGATATTAATGATAATGAGAATCTCTCGCTGGTTGTCAGCCTTATTATCATCGGCAGCCATTACCTGCTATTGCTGTTCTCTTGGTATTACGAGTTGCTTGACGTAAAAAATTTGTTTCCCCACCGTTTTGATTTAGGTGCAAAACTTAGGAACTTTAGGCACGGATTATCTCGGAGAAATGCTACAGTTGCATTGATTACTTTGCAAAAGCTTTCTGCTCCAGCTATTGAAGATGAGATGAAAGCAACTCATGAGCAGTTCCTGAAAAAACTTAGAGATACCTCACAAGTGGAGATAAACCCTTCATTTGTGCTCATATTGATTAAGGGTCTGCGCTATGTTCTACAGCAGATACAGGTGCATTAGCAGTCTCCAACGTCATTATTTTCTTTTCAAAATTTCTTTTTAACGTTTTCCTTTCCGTTTTTGTTAGAGACTTGTCTACTCTAACTGAAGGTTGGAAGTATTTCACATTCATTAATATGAGAATTGCAGCATTCACTGTCAGGTGCTAGAAGAGGGGTTAGTTTTGTTATGTATTGTAGAATCTATAGCTTTAGGTTAAGTAGGACTAAGACAAACTATATGGCGTGCAATAAGACTTGAAGTAAATATGGATTGGGAATGAGGTACTCAAGAAAGTATTTCCGGTAGCTTTTATCAATTTTGCACAAGGTCGGACAGAGATAAAGATGTTGCTCATAGAATAAGAGCATGTTTGATTGAGTGGAGATGTGCTTTAGAGTGTTGTGTTTTGTCAGTATTCTAGCAAGTTGAAGGGGATTTTGTAGGACCCTGGTGAGAGCAATCATGCTTTTGGGTTTGACACACATGATACAGTTTTTGTGCATTAGCTGCCACATGAGAAAAAAAGAAATGAGGTGGTTTGCTAGAGGTCTGTAATGACACCGATTTATGACAAGATAGGGAAACACAGCTTAAGAAAATTTTGACATTCAACAGGCATTTACGACCAGGTAGATTGGAAGTTCATAATGCAGATGCACCAAGGGTAGAATTTGGGGGATGATGGAAGCAATGGATTTGGACATGTAACTCCACGATGAAAGTTTTCTGTTATAACCAAGCAGGGTTTTTCTCTTCATAGACGAGGGGTTTGGTAGGGCGATCCATTCTTTGCCTCTTTATTTCTATTGTTTGTTTATAGGTTTGAGATCATTGCTTTCGAGTGCAGTGGACGGATCTTCATGGGAGGTTTTGCTGTTGTGTTGGGTGGGGGCCATTATGACAATGTTTCATTTACATTTTGCAGAAAATTTTCTGCTTTTTGGGCAATAAGGGAGCGGATTCAGTACCTGAGATGTTTTCATGATAAGGTTTGGGGTGTATTTGACAAAACTATGAGTCAAAAATTTCTGCAGTGATTTTGCTTGCCTCATTGTGAGCTCTCTTGCATTATGTACTCTGAATTAGCATCAGTCAATGCCCATAATGAGAGGGCTGTTACAGCCTATTGCGTTATAATATATGGTGGTTATATCTGAAGATTTGCGCATATGACTACATCGAAAGAATTGCACACGTGGCTAAAAGTGTGGTAAAACAAAATTTCTGGAATTGGGGCAGTTACCATATCCGCAGTATCCAGGACATTTACAAAAATCTACAAATATGTCATCTTCACTACCCCTCAAACTGATGCGGGTTATCAAGCTGAAACAATTTGCTAACGATGAAATGATGTCGATTTATTGAGAGAGCTTTGGTAAGAAAATATGCGAATTGAAGATTCGAGGAGACAAAAGGGCAGTGAAGTAAGTGCCCAATCACAGGCATCTGGAACATGTAGGCATCTAGCCGGGTAAGGCGTGAGGTTAAGGGTATGCTTAGTACGTTCATGAAAGACTGGAATCTCAGTGGTGTTGTCCGCATTAAGTGAATCGTTGCACATGCAGAAGACAGCCTATATTCTGCCTCGGTAGAAGATTTTGATACACGCACATGCCGTTTACCTTTCCAAGGAGTTGCTTAAGAACGCACAGCAGCCTCTGCAAGCGTGTTTCCGTGTAGACAAGTACAATAGCCACGCCATGGGAGGAATGTCATAGAAATAGTGACTAACGTTGTTGAAAACAGGTGCGTAGCATTGTCCGATAGGAAGGCATTCTTTAGGTGCTTGGCCCAACAACAAACATTTGATTTTTGGAATCTGGAAACCTGGCCGTGTTTTCATTTCAACAGTCTCATGAAGTTTACATGAAGAAACGGCTTGTGCAAGTGCATGGCGTGGTGCAAGTATGGCTCGAAGCACCATACGAGCCATGGCTTGTGCATAAATGATCGTGGTAGTGGGCTGTGAGGTGCAATGTGACGCTTTGATAATCGTCACCAGGTGCAATTGGGTGCCTTTAATATTTTTTTTTTCAAATTTAATTAAAACCACTTTCACGAATTGCCGTGATTGAACAGACGCTTTTGATCAGAAGTGACTTCCCTGAACAGACACCAATGGGTGTATAAATGGCTGCAGGTTCATCCTTTTTACAAGCAAAAAGTTCTGAAATTCTTTCTATCTTCCCAAGAATTTATTCGTTTACTCTGCACAGATATGTCTCATGCACACAAAATCTAGGCATGGCTTATGAGATGTAACAGCCATTCAAGCATCTAGATAGACCTAAAAAATACTAGTACATATTTTTGGGTTCTATCGTCAACATTGCACGCTGCAGGAAGACATCAATCTGAAGATACGACTAGGTTGCATCCTGGGGAGGAGTTTGCCGAGTAACCCTCGTGGTGGGAGTGAATATTGTCTTAAGGAAAGCGCTTAAAAGATGTGCCTTGTAGCATGTGTTCGAGACCATTATAGCAGCAGGTGTTCACAATCAATAGTTGTAAATTGTACCATGTTAAACGTTCTTAGACATTAACGTTCACGACGACCCACATTAGCGCATATGTCAGATTTCATCTCATAGTAAGAAATAATTCTCAACTAATTTAGTAACTAATATATAAAGCTCCGTCAGTCAAAATATTGCATTACAAAACAAAAGTAGAAAACAAAATCTTCGCCTTCGGCTTTTAATGTATATAAACATCTATTTAAAAGAAAGGAGCTCTACGGGGAATTCCCTTTTTACTTCTTTTCCTGAAATTTGTAGGTGGAGCCGGAGCCGGAGCTGGAGCCACCGTAAGAGCAGTGGCTGTAGGTTCTACGCCAGCACATGAAATTGACACCTTGCTCCCTACGCTCTTGTTCGCTTTAGTCTGTAACAGCAATTCACCAAAATTTGAAGGAATCAGGCTTAACAACTTTCAATATAATGAAAAAGGTTGTGAAGATCTCTCGTTTAAGACTGATGGACTTGTACCAAGAGACCATTGGTCAACCTCCACCTACGGCAAGGACTGGGGGAATTAACACAAAGGAAGAGCTGCCCCTATTGTGTATAGTCTAGGAGGGCCAGGTGCCTCTAATGGAAATAAAATTATTAATGAATGGAAGGAACACTCTAAAATTGAAGACCAATTAAAAGTACAACTAACTTATTGCTAGTTACCTTGCAGGCAATCGAACAAAACTTATACTCCTTGTTGAGTAATCTGTATCCACACGTCTCACAGCTGAGGAGGTCACTTGTTTTTCGCACTTCCCTTGATTTCGAGTTGAGAAATAGAACGTTCTTCGTATTGATTATGTAAGGTTGAATAAGCGTAATATCCAGCAATGGTCTTATGTCAATAATCCGAACTGATGGGAGTTTAGAATTAAAATATATCTACACAAGGATAGACATAAATTTTAGTTTGAGTTGAATGAAAATAATTTAAAAACAATATATTTCTGAATAAGAAATCCTAACTTTCCGCTTAATTAAGTGCTAGTTAAGGAATTAGGATTAGGTCCAGCATGCATACTTTGGCCATGGAGATCATTCTCTCTCATGCAATTAAATAAGACTAGAAATTAAATACCGCAACACAACTGATTATCAGAACAAATACAAAAAATAGGGTACCGGACAAATAACTTACTTGCAAAACTTGGTGACCGTCATGTTCAGTGTTTTCCCTCTTACACCTAAAACAGAAAGGTTCCTTCAAGCAGTCATTGCAAAATAAGGTATTACGGACATCATGGTGACTCTCGCAGTGTTGTTTGTAATTGGCTTTTAGGAAAGGGGGAAGCCATTGTGGGTTAGGAACTTCCATACGGAGATCCTATTTCAACCTGAAAGAAAGATGTATAAAGTAAGAGAAATCAGTACGATGTAAGGGCCTTTTCGGAGCGAGTGAAAGCTGTAATGATGGTGGTTTATGAAAAATACTCAACAACTTTTCATTAAATCGTATCCTGCTACCTCAAAAAAGAAAAAAGAAGAAGAAGAAGAAGAAGAAGAAAGAAGCATGCATATATGGGGTGACTAGAGTGCTTGTTTTTTATTAGGGACTTGAAAAAACTTATTCCAAGATTGTAATAATAATAATCACTTAAAATATAAGTAGTCCTAACTTCTCCCAACTTGCTGTGCCCCTGGCGTTCCACCAGTAAGAAGATGCCACACGTCCAGAATGAAACACTCCAAACGACTACATTCTCAACCACTTCCTTTTGCCCTAACACAGTTCATCTCTATCCTCCAGCAGTCACGAGCAGTCGGTAAGGGCTCCCCGTTCTGCTTGATTCCATCATCTCCACAGCAATCCAAATCAGCGGCAGCCTCGCTCACCACCAGCGACTGTACGTCGGTGTAGCGACAATCTACTGCTTCCCTCCTAGGGCTCTAATCTCGAACCTGTCCTTGGCATTAATTCCACCTATTGTCGACGCCTGTACCAACGCAGAATCTTCCGGTCCGGTCTTGCAACAACCACATCCTTCAGATTAATCGGTGCTAATTTTACTGGCAAAGGGAAATCGCGGTCTCTAGTATCGTCTAAATCTTTCTCTTTTCCACGTTTTATGTTTGATAGCATCTGGCATGGGAAGAGCTCAATTGGAATTTAGAACTCGAAAACCCATCTAGTCTAGTACACTCAATGTAAAGAGATTAACCTAGGTGATGGAAACACTAACAACACACCCATTGATCACATAGAAATTCAACATATATTTTCGTTATTAAAAATAATAATACTACTAACCATAAGGACTTGGGCAAAGTGGGAGACATTACGTCAGAATGTTATTTGCCCATTTTATTTTATTTTTCATGAACAGGTAATGCCTTGCTAGTGACAAACAGGACACGAGTGAATGGGCACATACACGAGACGGCTACTCTCAAGCTTAAGTTTATGGCTTCAATTTACATACCTTAAGTGCAGCCACAGAAAAGATTCACGTGAATTATGTAACAGTTGCTTTACTTTTATAGTTGGTACAATCAAGTCCTTCTTGGAAGAGGATATATATATATATATATATAATAAAAAAATCATTGTTAAAGGATGCTTTGGATGAGTTATGTTAGTAGTTAATTACCTTGGCTTCGTTGGAATGCTGGTAATTTTTTATGGAATGGAATTCTTATGCAAGGAAGGAAAGTACGAGGGAAGGAATGGACTTCTCTTGCCCTCTTACCAAAAGCAAGCCGCTTTGTTTCTTCTCAACAATTTCTTCTCCTTCCACTTCCAAAGGCGTTCTGCTGATCTAAGCAAATTCTAGGAGCCATAAAAATGGACATGAGCAAGGCTTTTGATCGGGTAAATTGGAAATTCTTGGAAGCTGTACTACATCAACTGAAATTCCCGTCCCGGTTTTTTCGATTGATCATGGTTTGTGTCACCAGCGTAACCTATGAGATCTTACTAAATGGTTCACCATCGAAGAGATTCCAACCCTCATGTGGACTTAGGCAAGGCGACCCTCTCTCGCCATATTTGTTCATCCTGTGTGCCGAGGTTTTATCTGCATCTCTCAAAAAAGCTCAAGGATCTGGCCTAATCTCATGACTCAAAGCAGGCATCCGCAGCCCACCGATAAATCATCTTTTTTTCGCTGATGATGCTTTGTTATTTACAAAATTCAATCTTATCTCACGTCAGCAGTTGAAGTTCATCCTCCAATGGTATTGTAAAGAATCTGGGCAGCACATCAACCTTAGTAAATCCTCGTTTACTCTTAGCGCCAACGCATCAAGTGAGGATGCATCTTTATTCGCTCAAACTTTAGGCCTTCCATTGTCCAATTCCTTTGGAAAATACCTTGGAAGCACTTTAGACATTGTCAGCAATCGAAAAATGTTCTTTCAAGAACTCATTAGGAAGATGCAAATCCCCTGTGCAGGCTGAAAAGGATGTCTTCTTAACAAAGCCGGACGAGCTACCCTCATTAACTCTGTTCTATCTTCACTTCTCGTATATCACATGCAGGTATCTCTCTTCCCTAAATATGTTTGTGTTGCGATCAACGCGATCATGAGTAGATTTTGGTAGTCAGGAGATGAAAATAAGAAAGGAATTCATTGGCTTAACTGGCACACTGTGTGCGCTCCTAAGGTTCAAGGGGGACTTGATTTTAAAGACACAAATATGTTTAAACTAGCTCTCTTGGCCAAAACCAGTTGGAGAATTTGGATGGACTCTGACAGCCTTCTTGCTAGAGTAATGCTTGGAAAGTACTGTACTCGAACAAATTTCTTATCCAGCCCTGACAAAGGTAATTTCAAGTGGGGCTGTCGAAGCATTATAGCTGGCAAGAAAATCCTTCTAAGTGGTTTAGGTTGGTAAGTAGGAAGTGGTTCTCGAATATCAATTTGGCATGACAACTGGATTCCAAATTGCAACAGCCAACCTTCTTATATAGGTACTGATTACTCTAGTTCTACGGGCACTGTTAACAACCTCATAAAAAATGGTGACTGGGATGGAAACCTTCTCACCCAATTGTTCTGCCTTGAACTTGTAAACAAAATCTCTGCTATACACATCTCTCTGCATCCTATCGAAGATCAGCAGCTTTGGAATCACACATCTTCGGGATCTTACTCAATCAAATCAGCATATTATTTGATCTTTAGGAACATATCACTTACGAAGTATGGGGAACCTGTCCTTTCTCCCTTCTCCGGAAACCAAACTCTGGAAGGCTGTTTGGTCTCTCCCAGTGCCTCACAAAATGAAGTTTCTCGTTTGGCAAATCTTATGGGATCAATTACCTCTCCAGTCATCTCTCCAACGCTTTAATGTTGCCCCGTCAAATTCTTGCTCCATGTGTCTCAACGAGCCGAAAACTATAGATCATCTGTTCTTATCATGCCCAAAAGTTCATCCTATATGGTTTGGTGGACCCGCAGGTATCAAATCTGATTCAGTCTGGATCCCCTTTCGGGAATGGCTCATAGCATGGCTTGAGCACACCTTCAATAAAAGCTCATATATGAACATCACTCAATCTATCATTACAACCCTCTGGGGTATCTGGACACATCATAACCATCTTATCTTCCGCCAAACTGAGTTTAAATCCTCTGAAATTACTCGAAGCATACAAGATATACAACGCACTATCAACCGAGCCTACAACAAAATCACATGCTTCAAAGCAGTAATGGCTCAACCCCTCTCAGAAGCTTCCAATTCCTTTTGCACAACAAAACAATGACATATCATGCACCTGCCGACGGAAAACTCCTATACTCCTATCCATGGCTATATGCTTTAATCAAAAACTCTTGAAAGCAGGGATAGGAATTTCGTGCTTAAATCATCTTCATAAGCGGTGTAGATCTGCTGCAATCTCCACTCCAGCTTCTGATCAGTCAATAGCACTAGCCAAGGGAATTCTAACTGTGGTAAAATGGGCAAAGCATAGGAATTTATTGCATATTAAACTTCTTACTAATTCCAAGCTTCTCCTATCTCAGATGACGAACACTGAAGATATTCGAGCTCAAGTGGCACCAGTTCTATATGGCACCTGTTATATTATAGTTGATCTTCACTATTGCAGCATTGACGGGACTTCAGATTTGCATCTCAAAGAGGCCAGATCTTTAACAACTTTTGCGTGTCATGCTTGTATTTCCGTACATCAAGCCTGGTGCATGAGACAGTGCTACAATAAGATCTTTCTCTCTACCTCCTATTTTGCAAACCTCCCATCGTTTCAAATTCTTATTTTATTTGGTGTCACTTGTATCTTTTGTTGTTTCCCTTTGTATCCTTTGTTGTTTCCCTTTGTATCTATTTATGTATGCCTAAAGACATCTAGTGTCAAGACTCTACTTAATGCCGCAGAAGTGGCAATCTCTGTAACCGCTTATTATTATCCATGCAATTCTCTTGTTTATCAAAAAAAAAAAAAAAACAATTCCTTCTTCCTTGACCCAATGCTCTTTGGAATGTAACAAGTATCTCCGGCCCGATACCACTGCAATCCCATCAGCCTATTCCAACCAGAAAGAGAGAGAGAGAGAGAGAGCTTATGACTCTCGTCAACTTGGGTAGAAATTGTATCTCTGGAGGCCTGTTTGCAGAGTCGTTACACCTTCAAGTCAGGATAACCATTTCTTATGCATAATCAGACTTCACAAAAAGTCGGCAATAAATCTTATCAGAGGGATTAAGGGAGGCTGATGGGATGAAAGCAATGGCAAGCCGGAGTGGATTCTTACTTTATAAGTAATATATGTGTCTGACGGTTATAGATAGTCGAAACAGTGTGGAAATAGAAAATACTTGCTCATTTGCCTTGGATGCAGGTTACTCATGGAACTGCTGTAGCCTGTAAGCGCCAACGTTGCTAAAGTTAGATTTTGAAACTCCCATCCACTGCAAACCAATCATATTCCTCATAGCTGCTCCAAGAAAGAATCACAAATTACAAAACCCGCGAGGAGGTTTTATACTATGAAGAACATCTTTGTAACGACATAAGTTTCAGAAAATTAGGCGGTGACCACCTCACCAAACAGTAACAATCTACTAATTGTAGCTTTTGCAACTGAAGTAAGCTTTCATCGTGCATCATAGCATAGGAAGTTGGGTTGGAAACCTATACATATTACTGCAACATGATAGAACAATAGCGTATAACTCAAAAGTAGGCAATAAACCAGCCAAAACTCAGTCGATTCCAACAATGTGGAATGCCTTTCCAACAAAGTGGAATGTCTATGAAGCATGTTGTTCCTTACTTTCTAATTTGCATCTAAATCCCCAAGACACCCCTCAACCTCCACTCCCTCAAAAAAAAAAAAAAAAAAAAAAAGAAAGAAAGGAGGAAGAAAGTCCACCAGATGAAATCGACACTTGTAGCTACTTCTCAATTCTCTAAAGATGAGGCTTCAGGAAGGTTTCAAGAGCCACCATGGCGGTAAAGAAGAACAGACCGATAAAGCGCAGCAACATGAAGGAAGCAGACAAGTACTATGACGAGATCATCCAAGAGACCAATGATTCCAAAGATTGCTGTGGAAAACACAGTTGATAAAAATTGTAACCAAACTACTCCAATTTTGATAAAAAGGCTACTGCAAGCAAAATACCTTCTGGGATAATATCCACAGGGCTGATTAAGTAGATGGCACTCAAAACCATCTGCAGGAAAAAATAAACAAATAAATAACGTTATATATAAGAAACTCGAAAAGTAAGAATGGCAAATAAGGTGGTACATACTTAATGGCCAGCATCAAAGAAAATGAAAAGTAATTCGCAACACAAACTACGTGTGCTGGAACCATAAACACAGAAGATTCTCTCATCTACAGAACATCCGGTGCTAGCAAATGCAACCACATTGATACATTGACAATAGCATAGTAGCTGCTCAAGTAACATTAAGAACTGCAAACTGAATGTCTCTTCACATCCATTACTAGAATCTAAAGTTAAGGCCATGTTTAGATACCCCCACCCTTATTTTTCTGTTGCCAGTTACATAAATTCTGGGTCACAAAAATCTTTTCCCGATAACAATACTTATCATGAAATGCCGAGGTTGATTTTATAGAAGTTGTAAACCACAATTAAAAAATGGTAAGACAGAAAACTAAATCAAGAACACAGGAAACAGAATGAATTCTCTCATTTACAGATAATCCAGTGCTAGCAAATTCAACCACACACATTCACTTAATGTATCTTCACATTCCATAACTAAAATCTAAGTGAAAGGCCTTGTTTAGATACCACTGGATACTAATATTAATCTTTGAAGGCCTTTCGGTCGAAAAGAAAATTGTAAACTACAAAGAGAACAGTGGTAAAACAGAAAACTACATCTAGGAAACAAGAAATAAAAACCGGAAAACATAGTATAGTCCTAGCCCTTTCTCCTTTCTAGCAAGACACAGCAGGCACATCAAGAGTGTCATATGTGCCCAGGATATTATAGTACTACTTTTATCTGAAAATAAAAGGAAAAAAATAAGTTTAACTGAAATAGAACAAACAGAACCTTGTTGGGTAATATACTTAACTGCCAAAAAAACACGTGCTTTAACGACAAGTGGAAGAGATCTTTGAGGATTCAACATTTCTCGTAACAACCTCCGTAGGAGAAAAGGGAGGTCTTGCAGTCTCTGTCAAAACACAATCAGGTTTCTCATGTTAATGGTAATATTAAGTGAAATGCGGAAAAGGCAAAAGATCAGAATTTACAGTAACAGGCATCTTAATAGAAAATGTATAACTACCAAAAGAGCCTATTCACGTAAGGCATTCATTAGAACAAAAACCAACACACTTGTATATGTGAAAAGTTGGAATGACATAATTTGCTTCTATATATACAATAAACTAATGTTGCAACTCAAAAAAGCGGGAAACCTTTTTGTGGAAATATCAAGTAACAAGATAGGGCACTATGCAAAGTACAAAAACACACAAGAAAGAAGATTTTCAGAAAACAAAACTTTAAACTCCACATTTGGCTTGCCCTAAGTCCTAGGACAATGTCTGGCGACTGAACCTCCCATAACTCACAATTCCTGTCAAGTATGCTTGCATGTAACCTTAATCGAGAGAAGGCACGAGTAGAAATACTTATCAAACTAGCAGGATGAGAGAATGCCTCCTAACATAATGCCGATGCTTTCAATCTCCTATATATATACTTGATAAGAGTACCAAGTTCTGAACTATGATGTAATTGCTATCCTTGGTAAGATCCCAGAAAAGATTAATATGAGATGCCTTATTCTCTTGTAAACAAAATCCTAACTATCTGTAATTTCAATGCTGATATGTTCGAAGTTCTATTTACAAAGAACCATCCTTGTTTCTTTATCCTTCAAAGCCCTTAATTTTAATTTCTCTTTTCACCTCAGAGAGGGTTGATGAATGGCAGAGTACTAGTATTATAATCCTAACACTCCAAAACAGCTGCAAAAACAAACTGACCATTCTTAACCAACTAAGGAAGAAACTGCACGAGATTATCAGCCCCTTCACTGAGCTGATCGTCAATCGGTCTCTCTCTTTATAATACTTAAAGTTTAGCGAATATAAACGATAGGGGTAAGTGCACTTTGGCCCCCTATACTTGCACAAATGTGCGGTTTGGGCCCTGTTGTTTAAAAAGTTATACTAAACCTACCTCTACTCCATGAAATTGTGCACAATGGACAGGTTCATTCCAACTTAACCTACCTTTCAGCTGGGAAATGTTTGGCGCCCTTTAAAACCAAAAGGCTACACAAACACACACCTACAGATATACACACACCCGCCACAGTTCCCCCTCCCACCCATATCTATTCTGAGTGACTGGTGTGTTTGTGTGCGTATCTCTGCAGAGTAGGTGGTGTTTGTGTGTACGTCTCTCTGCATAGTGGGTGGGTGTGTGCCATGTGTGTGCAGTAATGGGGATGTGAGGTGTGGGTGTGTATCTGCGGGTGCAGACTGGGTGGTGTTTGTGTATGTGATGATAGGGTGAGGGGTGGAGGGTCGAGGTGGAGTTTGGTGGGTGGGTGTGCGATTGTGTGTCCTCTGTTTGCATGTCTGTGTGAGTTTGTGTGTGTATAGCGGTGGCCGGCTGAAGGGGGCAGTGAATGTGGCAGTGTTGAGTTTGGTAGGCGAACGCTCGTGTGTGTAGGGGTGCGTGAGTAGGGATGGGGTGATTGGGGGGTGGGTAAGGGGTGGGTGGAAGGATGAAAAAGGTTAGAAAATGGTTTTGGTTTGAAAATTTTGTGTATAAAAAGAGGTAGTTATGACATTTCGATGGATTCTGTTACAGTCCGTCCATTGTGCACAATTTGCGGGAGTAGGCGTAGGTTTGGTACAACTTTCTAAACAACTGGGAGCCAAACCGCACATCTGCAAGTACAGGCCAACGTGCATTTACCCCTAAAACATAAGATGCACAACTATAAGGAAGCGGACACTGTAAAGGAGTCGGAAAAATAAGTTTTGAAGCCAAGCATCATCAACGCATGCACGTGAAAGAAAGTACCTGACTGAGGCCATTTGTACGTAAACCAAACAAACGGTTGTATGCTTCGACCTTTCCTAAAATTTCAGAAACTTCGCTGTCATTATGGTGCTGTGACGAGGCATCACTAGGAACCAACAAAGTTATCTGACGACGACATAGAGGGCATGTACATGGCTGAAAAGCTGGTCCATGATTCCAAACTTGTAAAATACAATTACCTGAAAAGGAAGACCCTGAATACAATTAGGTCATTATCAAATGATATCACAGATCTTAGTTTTACCAGAATTCCTTTCGATAAAGAGGAAAATTAACTCACCTTATATCTTACTGATGGTAATTACTACATAGAATTGTCCAATAAGCACCTGTATTTTCCAGAGCAAACAACGTGCAAATAAAGCCAAAAGTCTAATCTGTAGTATAAATCCCCCACTCTGCAGATTTTTCGTCTTCATTTAATTTTTAGAATTAATCCCCCACTGCGGCAAGAGTGCTCTTTATAAATAAAGAGAAGAGGGCATGGAAAGCCTTGACTTGCCTTCTACCTTCTTAAATACACGTTTTCTTCAATCACTTAACAGCTAACTCCATTGGAGATCACATCAATCATGTTCTTATGCATTAACTGACATTTCTTTCCCTTTCCATTTACTTCAGATAACCTTCAGCTGAAGTAAAACCACTCATCCTCGAAAAGGCAATTCAACAGTCTTTCTTTAGAGAAGAAAAATAATAGGCCTCCACAAATATTTATCCCTAGAGTTGTTTCCTAGATGAGGTAGCATACTCTGATTCAAAGAATTTTAAATTTTAGGGACTTACTTTCATAGTGTCATCTAATTTCAAGGCCCAAATAAGCCAGAGTAATTAGGAGACAATGATTGCGATAATACTTCGGAAAAGCCTCACCTTGCTCCTCATGCAAATTCCTCCCATCTTATCTGACTTCATGCACAATGTAGCATCGTCGCTTATCAAGATCCACTAATTAAATATCTACATATTTGCGATTTTGTTCATTGAGTCCCAACATTTTGTTCAAACCAATATTGAGGGCAACATAAATATTTAATGAACTAAATACCATGCTTCTTCATTTTATGCATACTTATCCAACGAAACCAAGAAAGCCTTTTTATAAAAAGTTTAACCTATTGTACCATATACTTTTTTTTTTCTTTTCGCTTTTTCTCACTCTGCCATTTCCTTTCTTTACCCTTCTTTATGCTCTTATTCAAGTCTATCTTCGTTTATACTTCCAGGAACACTGTCTATAAATTGAAAACGTCAACTACAATATTTTAACCCAAAGGTTTAACAACCTTGCAAAAAAGTTCAAAAACCATGTAATGTATGAAATCGGCTTACTTTCACCTTCGTTTTATAGGCTACTTGCCTTCAAACCTTAGTTACAGGAAACTCCTAATATGGTGACATTTCTCTCTCGGAAACTCGCTTTTGCGATCCCAAGTTAGGAACTCCATGGGATGTCGTCCCAAGCTAATATGGGAACTCGATCCCGTTAGCTGGATAGAAATGCATGGAACAAGTGAGAGAGTACCTGAAAATTAAGCCCTATTCGACTCAATTCCTTGTTTCTCTCTTCCTTCAAGTCCTTAAAGCCTCCTTGTTTGGTGTTGCTGGCTACGTAAACAATACTAAATAAATGATGATACTATTTACGCATTTATTTATTCAAGCCGCTCCCAACCTCAGATTCTTCTTGGTGCTTACGCTCCCCCGCCCCCATTCCCGCTCCCGCTCCCGCCCCCACCCCCGCTTTGTGCAACTAAGCATCAAACAATATTATCAAATTCATCCTTTCACATCTTAAAATTTCGATCTGAAATGACTGAAGTCAGGTAATACCACAACAGGGCCTAATCTGATGTACAGTAGTTAAAGTACAACTGGTTCAACTATATACCTTACGGTGAGGTTTCTATTTCCCATGCACTCCCTTCAGCAGGTGTATGTCTACCCCTTCCCCCAATGCCATATATTTTGAAAGGTCATCTTTCTTTTTACAATTTCTTTCCTTCTGTGTCACTATGCAGCCACCACAAGGATCCAACGACTTAGAGATTGGAAAGTCCTGTTTATGATGAAGGTAAGTTCAAAGGGAAAGCTCTTTCATTTATTAACAAACAGATATAAAGTTCTCAAGCTGAAATTAATTTAAAATTTGTAAATCAACTTATGGACATGATTTAAAAAACTAAATCCTGTACACTACAATCCAATTTAGGCGGTCTTTCTATGTTCTAAATGCAATCCCTTTTGGTTTCCCTTCAGTGACAATCCATATTCCCTTTCTTCAGTTCCTACTTTAAACTATCAAATAACTGATGCATATTTCGTGCTTCTTCCAATCTTCCCATAAGTAACACACTTTCCTCTACACCTTCTCACTTTCATAGTACAATTACTTCCCACCTAATGAACAAAAGAACGAGTTACACCAACACACAGAACCCCTGATCATCAACATGCGTAACTGGTGAAGATGCTGCAGGTCTTTATCAAAAGTTTGATCTTTCAAAATATCTCTCCTATCGCGTGTACCTACACCCCTAGCACGTATAAAGGTTACAAGCATTCCCAATTGAATCTCCTCTTCAACGTAACTAATTCGTTAGCGATGAGGCTACCTCTGACGCATTTGATTCTGATCTTGCCCGAAAAATGGAACAAAAATAAAATGATCTACAACGGGAATCGTGATTTTTCTTCAATTTAGGAGGAGGTGTTGGCAATGAACCATTCATTCAATCGGAATATGAGCAATACCAACGGGAGTGATGATACGAAGAGGCAAGAAGAGAAGGAGGGACGCACCGCAAAACCAGTGGGAGCAATTGGCTTGGCAGGGGATGTGGAAGTTGCCGTGGCATACCGAACACCAATCGTTCGCCGGGGGTCCGGCCATCTCTCAGTTCGTTTCTTCGCACTCGTTTCCTTCTGAAGTAAGGGACGCGTAAACTACATACGCAACCCCACACTACAGCTTGAGAGAAGTTACGTTCGTCCGGGTGTTCGGCTGCACTCGGTTTTGGGGATATCGTCCAAAATGTCTTCTATTTATGAGAGCGCGTGGGTTAACCTAGGCAGATGTATATGTGATTGTATATGTTAACTTGAGAGAGAGGTCTTTATAATAAAGGAGATTACAGAACGTTGATTTTTGAATGTTACCTGCGCATACGAGATGTTGCAAATTGACTCTTAGTTATTACTAACACACGCGTAATAGTTATCATATTTACATAATCTACATTGTCTTCTTCTCTGTTTTCTTTCGGGATGACATTGTGGAGTCAGATATACTCAATTTCTTTGTGGTTAGAAAAGATGTTGATGGATTGTACACAGGCGGTGCTATTGAACAAGATATTCCTTGTGCAAAGCTCGAAAGTTGATGCTTGCAAGGATTTCATTGCGTTCGTTTGTGTCCATGTTAGCCAACTGTTCAACAGTCTTTTCAATTACTTTCTCTGCGCTGTTCTCCGAAGATGGTTTCTGGTAGACTTTCAACATTGTCTATGAATTCGCACTGGATCCTACATCTATCGGTGTACAATGTTGGTGTGCGAGAAGTCAGTATATGTGTGAAGTACGATAAGAGTTGCCGTTGATTTGATGATAACTTACTTGGGTATGGCAATGGAGTCCTCGGATGAGCAGCAGCAAGTGAAAGAGGTTTCAATTTTTTCACTGGTTGAAAGATTGCATTTATTGCATGCAGTATACCATATGCGCGGAGAAAGAATAGCTGTTTTAATTTTGGCTTTTACCCATGTCGAATTTTGCTGTTGGTTAAGACATTAGTAATTGAATTGAGAAAAAGAACATAGTTCTACTAAATCTGAGGTTAAGAGCTCATGAGACGCACGTTGTTAAGAGAGGATAAAGGAAATGATAATTAAGAACCAATAACAAACAGAATAATAGCTACGAATTAAACAAAACATGTTTTAACTTATAGCGAACATGGCAACGTACACAATAGAGTTCAATGCAGCACAAAAGGATGTTAGAAAATCTAGACTCGGGCAATAGTGAGGACTGCAAGATGGACGATGTCAATGTACATGAATATTCATACAGAACAAGTAATCACTCGAGATAACATCTTTTCATAATTTGATGATAATGATGGCAAGTTTTTCTGTTAGTGGTGCACTCCCATGATTGTAATAAAAAGACAGTAAATTAGCAAGAGCCAACCATTGAAAGACAGTGTACCTAGCAAAGCTATTTGGCAGCAAATCTTTTTTGATAATTTGGCAATTGGTATAACAACAAACTGGCTGCTTCCTGCTTCATTAGTGGGATCATGGATGCTAAGGTCCCGTACGCTTACCATATTTGTTTTCTGTTTTCATTTTCACGATTTTCATATTCAGTTTGAAAACATGTTCCTGTACTTTTATTATTTTCACAAAAAAAAATTTAGCTATTTTTTCTTATATTGGGTTAAGTTTGAGTGAAAAACAGCTGAAGGTGTTTTCAGTTTTTTGTTACTATTTGAGTAATTTTATCCAAAACGAAAACAGAAAATGATAAAAGTACGCAAAAAAAGAATCTTTTTCATCATCATTGTTAAAAACAGAAAACGAATATGGTAAACGTACGGGGCCTAAGTTTTTTGGCTGTGGGATCCGCAAGATACTGTCTGGAAGTTGAATGTTGCAGATGACAGTTCCGTTTTTGTTTTGCCTCGATCATAATATGCCAACACGTTTAAATCAAGTGAGGTTTTATTGTTATTCTAAATCATAATATGCAAGTTATGCTTTACATGCGAGTCTTACCTTGTTTGCAAGCATATAATTTCAGGCATGACTTTGTTTGTGTCGATTGTTGACGATGGGGTTGTTGATAGCGACAAACCTGTAGGAGGTAGAAAATAGAATGTTTTTGTACCACTACAATTTTTTTTCCGTTAATAAATAATCAGATGCATACTATGGTACGGAGTAGCTTTGACGTTAGTGGCAAGTATGATCGGAAATCATTGACTATGCCAGCTTTTTGTTCATATTCGTCTGAGACCAATTCGTTCCAGGTGGTTAGCTTGATTGGTTTTAATCTCCAAAGAGTATAGTTTAAGTTGTTGGAAAAAAGGGAATTGAGTATTTAGAAAGTGATCTCATAAGTTTATGTAAATATGTAACCTTGATCAAGCAGAATCATATTTCGACGGCGTCTTGGACGTCCAGAGAAACGAAACATCATAATTTTTATCAATAGTAACTCAATAGCAATTGCAAGAACGTCTGTAAAATAGAAAGAAAGAGCTGCTTAAGATTTGGGTATCAACTCGCACAAGGAAGGAGTAGATTCATACCAAACGTGTGATAACATCTGAAAGCTGGACGAAGTTGTACATGTATGCTGCTGCATTGTTGGCCTCATTCGCATTCTCTATGGTGATACTTGAATTGAGGATGATGACATATTCATTATCAACTATGCGTGGTCTGCTAGGAGCTCTTCGTATAATTTTGTTCATGAAGTAGTAGCTTTTATCAATGTCCAATATACCACTGAATGCAAGAATGTCAGTGTCAAATGCTGTTGCCAAAATTTTTGTGCCTTGTAGTTGATGCCAAAAGAATGAGAAACATAGGAGTGTACATGATAGCATGTCATATAAAAACGAATTCACCTCTTTGTCAGCTAGTATGTGATGTTGAAACTGTGTTGTGCCTGATATGGATGTCTGGGCATGCCTCTTTTCCATGACACGAAGTTTTGCGTTCCATAGACTTGTCCTGTCGTCCAGTTGTCGTAGCATCATATGAGTGGTTGCCATGTATGTTGTGAAAGATTTTATCTTCATGTAATATCCCGAACTTCGGGAGAGTATTTTGGGAAGTCTGAGTTGATGCTGAATTGGATGAATTAGAGTATGTGTCAGATTTGACAGGTTTGATGTGATCAGGTAGATTAATGACCCGGGAGTTTGGGGCGGCGGAGCTCCGACTTTTCGGGGGCGTTACACTTCAGCTGTTGGTAAACTGAGTATGAGGATATGCATATTGTTGTTTATAGATATACGAAGAGTGACATAACTTTACTCGAATGTTTTCGGTTAAAATTGATTGCATTCGCAATCGGTATAACTTACATTTGTTATTGATATAGTTTCAAGTAAAAAGTGCATCAAAGAAGTTGGGAAAGAAGCAAGATGTAACAATTTGAAACTTCATAGGTGAGTATACATGGTTCTTGTTTTAGACGCCACGTTGAATGTAAGAGTATTTCTTGTGTTCTATAGGATTTGCCCCATGATATTGTACCTTTAATCATCTTAATTTCGCTGTTCTAATTACGAATATCTTCTTTCCTTATCTTATCCTTTGCTGAAGGTGCATCAATTACTTGGATATGAGCATTTCATGCTTACAACATAGGATATGAGCATTTCATGCTTACAACATAGTAGCATAGATTAATTTTGTGCATTTGATGAATAAGAAGAATAAGGTAGAATTTTACTCAAAGTTAAAGACCTTGAATCAGCACATCCTTTGCTAAGCAGGTTTGCATGCACTTGCTAGGTTAAGCTTAGCACCAATCAACAATCTAGTTTAACACAAATAAACAAAACAACAGGGAACATATGGCACGTAAGTATAATTTAGCTCCTACTAAAATGAATATTAGGATTTCTCACTCAAAAACCAGGTCCGAGGCATAACAATATCATCCAGTCTGATCTCTGATAGACGCGCTCGTTTTCTTAAATTAATTTATTGCATCAGATGCTTATCCAAATTCACAAGAATTCAAGTCCAATGTAGGGTTAAGATATGTTAACAACCTGCCCAAACTGCATTTTGAAGTAAAATCCAATTCAAACCAAATGAGTTTTGCTACGTTAAGCTTTTATACACCCACGAAGGTTCCATCTCCAATAGCCTACCAACGCTGTTCAATTTGCGAAACTACTCCCTCCATTTCATGATAAAAACCCCTATCCACGTTCTGCAAGTGCCTAGAACAAAATTTTGAGCACGTACACATTGGCTTTACTCATTGTTTTTGTCCAAGTAAAATACTCCTTATATTTAAATGGGTTTTTTTCCCTTTTTGCACATCTAAAAGTAGATTGAACTCAACTAAATATTGTAGATTAATTAACTAATATTAGGCAAATCGAGCAATGATAAGAACAATGAGTAAACTCAACGCATCGTTCTAATTCCTGTCAGTGGTTATTTAGAAGATATTCTAATCTCCTTGATTTCTCTGTTCTCATTATGAATATCTTCTTTCTTTATCTTCTCATTTGATGAAGGTGAAGTTTTAGCAATTACTTGGATAGAGAAGAAAATCTGTAAGGGGAAAAAGAAGAAAAGATGAAGAAGATCTATAATTGAAGATTATTAGGAATAAAAACTTTTGGTATAACCAAAGCATCTAATATTAAATGAAAGAGAAGATTATTGTAGGTAGACTATCTTGCAACTCAATTACACAAAAGAATTTAAAAATATGTTTAGCGAATCTTATATACTCACATGTAACAATATGTAGTTGATGAGATTCAACTACACAATTGAAAGAAGATTAGTTTGAGCATGAATTCTAAAAATGAGCTATCTGATGTTCTCAGACCTTGCTCTTGTATTAGAAAAAGCGATTAATTGATGTTGAGTATGCAACTTACTTAAACAGTGGTTCGACTCCAATAAGTAATATGTTTATCAAAAAACTGGTGTGAATAATATGTAGAGAATTGCTTTCAATTTTGATGCCACTAACTTGGTCCCAATAATTGCTTTCAATTGCACCAGTAGCTTGTTTAGCAGAGAATTGCTCTAAATTTGGTGTCAAGAACTTGTTTAGCAGAGATTGCTTTCAATTGCATCAGTACCTTATTTAGCAAAGAATTGCTTTCAATTTTTGTGCCAACAATATGCTCAACTTTTTGTAAACGGTGCAAAAATATTGTTATTGATGTTATTATATTCCCAAAATCTGAAGAATGCCATGATTGACATTTCAATTGTTCACATCACTACACATGTATGGTATCTTGCACACCATCTGCTTTGGTAACGCGATAGTTTTCTTCCTTATCTGTCTTCTTCTTTATCTTCTCTTCCTCTTTCCCCAGTACTCGCACTCGTACTAGTGGACGTTGATGGCTGTCCAGACTACTCCTTGGACCCCCTAAGCTATTCATACGAGGCCTGCAAAAAACAGTGATTTAAAGATATGTTAGGGCATTAATTAACGCAACAGACATTGAGGATAGAAAGACAAAAAATTAACAACTTAAACAAATTGACTCACATCGATCCGCCGGGCAATATCTGAAATATAGTCGCCCGCCCGGTGCGCCTCGTCCTTGTCCTTCTTCCGCACGTGCGTCTGATTATACGTCAGAGCTACGACCTCATCGTCCTCCAGATCCGGGTGCTCGACCGCATTCTTGTGTCGGACGATGTCGTGTGGCACACCGACCCCCCCGTGTGCGTCGGATCTCTGTTCTGTCTGTTCTCAGCCCCGCTCTTACTCTTGGCGTCCCAACCTGGATCCGCAGCCCACCGATCTATCATCGCCGTCCATACAGTCGGAGATATCCAATGTGGGGGATATCTCGTCATCTCCGTCATTGGGGCACCCTCGGGCAGCATCTTCTTCGCCCGGTCCCTTGCATCGTGGAGCCATCGGCGGTAATTCTTGCCGATGTAAGCAAAGAAGGCCTGCTGCCCCAGTGCCTGCTGCTCAGGCGAGTCAAACGTGAACCCCTCCTGTAAGGCATTCAATAACACAAATTAACTATAGAAAACAAACTCTAATTAAACAAATACTATCGCTGAAAAAAATACTTCACCGTACCAGCCACTCCTCCCATAGGGACTCCCTCGCAGCGGCATCCCAGTCCTTCCAGTACAGGCGTGGCTCGAAGAATCGGCCCTTCACAAGAACGCCGATCTTCGTCCTCGCCTGATTCTCCAGGATCCTGCCAAAGAAGTAAATAAATAAATTAATACAGTTCAAATATAAATTAACACCCCAAAATTTTAAATATAAGGCATGATGTGATATTTTTTTTACTTACAGGCCCTCCTGGGTGAGCGTAACTCTCTGTTTACGCTGGGGGTCGATGCGTACCCCGCGTGTCGGACCACGGCCTCGTCGAGATCCTACAAAACACAGACATTAATACAGTTCAAATATACTTTAAATAGAAGGCTAGCAAAAATGTACTAAACACCGTTATCAACTATACCTGAGGTAGAACCCACGGAAGAAGGAGAATCAACGCGCGTGTGGGATGAATCTGCGTCGGGCTGGGGCGACGGCTGGGGCTGGCGCTGGCACTGGCGCTGGAGCTGGGGTCCCATTTGCTGTACACGATCACTCTGTGCCTCGTCATCAGTGGGCAATGACGAGGTGGGACCCACCGGGGAGGAAGCAGCTCGGCGTCCAACCCGGCCACGAATAGCCCGTATCCTATCCATATCTGACTTTGTATAGATAAATTACAAAGACATTAACACATTAAAAACAATAATTTGGCAGAAATCATCATCGACACTATATATATATGAACGGAGGTGCAAAAACACATCAATATGAACCAAGTTCTAAAATGTGACTACATTTTTCCCGTGATGTTACAACATTACAAGTCAATCATTTTCAGTTTGAGAATCATCATCATCTTCATCACTTTCCTCGTCGTCCTCTTCTTCGTGGGACTCGTCGTCCTCTTCATCTTCTAATTCATCCTCTTCATCAGTAGACTCGGTCACATCATCTCCAACACTTTCCACGTCTTTCGCGTCATCATCTACGACTTCTTCTCCTACATGAAGTGTTGTTGGAAGAGGAAGATCGTCCTCCTCGTTGTTGACCTCAACAGGGAACAAGACAGGTGGTTGGTCGGCTTGAAAGGAGTCTAGCTCACTGTCATATGTCACGGGCAATTTCTTGGACTTGATAATTGTATACCAATGAGATTTGGGATTGGCGACGTCCTCCGCGTAAAAGACTTGTACAGCTTGACTAGCAAACACAAAGGGCTCGTCTGATGCAAGTCTTGACTTGACATTGACATCTACAATCCCTTGAGAGCTAACACGGATTCCTCTACTGCATGTGACATCGAACCACGTACACTTGAACATTACCAGGCGGTTTTGGGAACCCAGATATGTTAGCTCAACAATCTCATCTAGCTCTCCGTAAAAGTCCATGCAATTCTCGGCATAACAGTCGCCGTTGACCAAGACTCCACTGTTTTGGGTTTGTTTTGTTCGGTCATCATCTTTTACGTTAAACCTAAACCCGTTGATGATATAGCCTCCGTAACAGGATGTTTGTTTGTTAGGGCCTTGAGCTAGTAATTTCAAGCAGGAGGCCACTGGTCTATCCATTGACTGAACCTATTGTAGATGACGGTAAAAATTAAGGATAAATCAGTATACTAATTGGCCACAGAACTGTATATAACACATAATATAATGTTAACAATCTTACACGCCTTTTGAACCACTGTACAAATTGTGATTTTCGATGAGATTCAAGTCTAGCGGGATCAGTGATTAAAGATTCCGCATCGAACTCACTGCAAACCAATATATATAGTTGACTCGCTTAACACACACTTTCAATTATGTACAACAATGTAAGTGAATTAAGACTTTAACTTACTCAACGAATGCCGAAACTTCATCGCAATTTAGAAGGGCATATATTGTTGCAGCACTGTACTCTTCATCCGTTAGCCATCGAGTATACGTTCGGCCGAACGGACTACCAGACTGCTTGAATATTGACAATTGCCCTTCCAAATTTGTGCTTATCCGGGGTCATTTCGGCCTAGTTGATTTAACCTTGTACCAACATCAGGCCCGAAATATTGACTACAAAAGTTTACAAGTTCTTCCATTACGTAAGCCTCCGCAATTGAGCCCTCAACCCGAGCCTTATTGCGGACTTTTTTCTTTAAATGGAACATGAACCTAGAAGTTTAGCGAATCGAGTTAGGTGGAATATCAATGATAACAGGTGTCGCATTAAGTGTAAACGAACAACTGTAACAATTTAAAGATTACCTCTCGAAGGGATACATCCACCGATATTGCACGGGTCCACCCATCTTAGCTTCATATGCCAAGTGAACAGGCAGATGCTCCATTGAATCAAAGAACGAAGGTGGGAAGATTTTCTCCAGCTTGCAAATCGTCACCACAATGTTCTTCTCAAGCACTTCCATGTTACTCACCCGGATCGTAGAAGAACATATATCTCAAAAGAAATGAGATAATTCAGTCAAAGTCTCGCAAACAACCCGTGGCAACAGTCCCCGGAAGGCAATACCATGAATACGTGGCAGTCGTGACTCTTCATCCCTTGGAACTTGCATTCTGATACATTGCAACAACGAGATATGTTGGACGCAAACCCATCCGGAAGCTTCAAATTCTTAACCCACTGACAGACCTTCTCCACTTGTTTCTTGTCTAGACAGTAAGGTGCTTTCGGAAGTATCGTCCTCCCACTGACTGTCCGAGGATGCAATTCACGGCGTACACCCAACTGTTGTAGATCCCTTCTCGCTTTAAGGTGATCTTTCGATTTGCCCTTGACATTCATCACTGTGTTGAACACATTATCAAAAACGTTCTTCTCAATATGCATCACATCCATGTTGTTTTGGATAACGAGCGTCCTCCAGTAGGCTAACTCCCAGAAGATACAAAATTTTCTCCAGTTGTGCTCTTTCCCGTACCTTGGAATCTTCTGATCTGGCACACCCTTGCCGTGTGGTATGTCAGTATCAAGTGCCTCCAGGTGTGAGAGCACTTCTTCACCAGATGGGTAGTCCAGTGTGACAACCTCACGCTCGATTGTCCCGTCAAATTTATCCTTCTGCCTACGAAACTGATGGCCCGGTGGCAAAAGCTTACGGTGACATCCGAACCACGAGGGCTTTCCGCCGTGCTTTAACGTATGACCGGGGTTCACGCCCATACAAGCAGGGCATGCTAGCTTCCCATGTGTGCTCCAGCCACACGTCATTCCCAATGCAGGGAAATCATGTATAGTCCACATCAAAGCAGCCCTCATCTGAAAATTCTGTTTAAGGGATGCATCATATGTTTCGACTCCATGATTCCATAACTGTTTTAACTCATCAATCAACGGCCTTAAATACACATCTATGTCCTTGCCGGGACTCTTCGGCCCAGGAATAAGCAACGACAAGAACATGTACGGCTTCTTCATGCACATGCCTGGTGGAAGGTTGTACAGGACAATAATAACAGGCCAACAGGAGTAAGGCGTGGTAGACTGACCGAAAGGGTTGAACCCATCGGTTGCCAGACCAAGTCTAACATTTCGAACTTCCTGAGCAAAGACTGGATGCCTGCGGTCAAACTCCTTCACACCCCTCCATCAGCTGGGTGTGTCAGCACATCGGCATCGTTGCTACGAGTCTCACGGTGAGCCCTCATATGTTCAGCCGTATTGGAGGAGTAGTACATTCTCTGAAGCCGTGGTGTGACTGGAAAATATCGCAATATCTTCCATGCAATGTTTTTCTTCTTCCCTTTGTCCGGTTTGTACCTCGAATGATCACATACTGGACACCATGACAAATCCTTATTCTCTTTCCAGAATAATACACAATCGTTATTGCACGCATCTATCCGCTCATAGCTCAACCCAAGTTTCCTCATCATCTTCTTCGCGTCATAGTACGACGGCGGTAGCTTTTCACTTTCGGGCAGAATTTCTTTGATTAAGGTAACAAACTCGTTAAAACCTTTCTCACTCAGCCCGTGGTCTGATTTCAACTGTAATAACCTACTAACCGCAGACAGCCGTGTGTGTTTCGGAGCTCCATCCCACAGCGGCTCTTCCGCAGCTCTCAACAACTCATAAAACTGATGAGCCCCCTCGTTCGGCGGTTGTGGACTGTCGTCACCACCTTCGTAACGCCAGTCAACATTAGCATGCCCAGCATCCATAATCATATCTCGGTAATCATACCGTGCCTCCTCCCTAACTTCAGTTTGACTAGCCGGGTTGGACGACAATACTATCGTTTTCCCGTGCTGCGTCCACCTTGTGTATCCACCCATAAAACCGTACCGACGAAGATGCCATTTTACTTCAATTCTTTTTCTCCAATGCAACAACTCACATCTACCGCACGGACACCTTATCTTATCAAAGTCAACATGTGCAGGATGCGCATAAGCGAAGTCGAGAAATTCGTCAACGCGATCCTCAAAATCGTCAGCATTCTTCCTTTTCATCCAACTTCGATCGACCGACATGACGACTGAATTATCGTACTGTATACCACCTTCAATTATGACCAATCATTAGGCAGGGTCGATGTAAATATGAATGCATGAATGTGACAACATGTCTATGTATTTTCCCTCCATTCTCTAATAGGTAGTGGTCCTATCCCATTCAGAAAAGCACATGTTTATAAAACAGTGAATAACTCATGCTTAGTCCTATGTCTGCGAAAAATTCGGCAGCACCTCCCCGCATTTCTCCAAGTACACGACATCGATTAGGTGTTCTAACATTCATCTAACCTTGCCTTGTAAGGTTTGACGGATGTTAGAACACCAGATCTGTATGCACCCGGAGAAACACGTGAGAACGTGTACCAAATATCCACGACATAGAACACAAAGCATGAGTTGAAACACTGTTTTATAAACAATAACTTTTCCAAATTGTCCAAACTGGACATCCAAAGGCTCATTACAAAGCATTACTTTGTAATGAGTACCTTTGAACGGGAACTAAGGGTTTTTATGCATGCATGCGTTCAGAAATTGATAATATATGCAAGAATCTTTCGAAATATCAAAACTGCAGAAAGATCGTTACATATGTTACCAATTCCACATTAAATAGAATTCGTTGGCAACGAGTTGAACCATCTCGTTGCCAATGGACTTCTCAAAACAACAACGAATATAAAGAATGCAGGTTTTATAAAAACGAGTAATTGAACCATCTCTGGGCTAATTAGTGGTAATGAGGATTACCTTGGGCTAATTATAGCTAATTAGGGTTGATTAGGAGTAATTAAGGTTATTTTGAGATAATAGCCGGGTTTTATTGTGCGGAGTTGTGTTGATTAGTCCTAATTAGGGCTAATTAGGCATTAATTGGGTTATGTTAGGGCTAATTAGTGTTAATGAGGACTACCTTGGACTAATTATAGCTAATTAGGGTTGATTAGGACTAATTAGGATTATTTTGAGCTAATTAGGGTTTAATTGTGCGGAGTAGTGTTGATTAGTCCTAATTAGGGCTAATTAGGCTTAATTACAACTACTTAGGCGCGTAATCAGAGTTAAGTTATGTTTTAGGGTTTAATTAATCTAATCACGGGTCTACAAGATATGAGTAATTAGGGCTAATTAGGGTTTACTTTGGACTGATTGGTGTTACTTAGGATCAATTTGGAGTAATTACAGCTGATTTAATTTTCATTGGGTTCTTAGGGTAAATTAAAACTAATTAGGCTCGTTAGAGCTAATTAGGGTTAATTAGGTTCATTAGGGTTAATCGGGACTAATTAGGGCTAATTATAGCCAGTGCTGGAGCCATGATGAGATTCTAAGGGGTGCTAAAAATGTCGCGTTAACCTAATTAACCTAAATTCAACAACCAACCATTCAACTAATTCACAGATATCTCAATCCAATTGGGTCACGTCCTCCGTTAACAATCTCAATTCTCAAATTCTCAATGCACAGTTAACAATCTCAATTCCCAATACCTCATATAGGGTGTCGATATGGTGTCCGACATCTCCGGACACGTCAGAAGATGTTGATTTAGTTTTTAAATGCCGGACGCCGTGTCCATCACCCCCTGAAGAGGTGCCGGACACCTCTTGAAGAGGTGCCGGACACCTCTTGAAGAGGTGTCCACAAGTATAAAGCCAAATTGTGACATTTTGGTGTCGGTGTCGATCGGACGCGGTGTTCGTGACCTACCGACACCTCGACACCTCATCGACACATCCAGAAACGTGTCGAACACCTCCGAAAACATGTCAGACAGCTCCGGACACGTGTCTGACACCTACCAACAGCTCCGGACACGTCCGAAGTCATTGATTTATTTTTTAAATGCCGGACAAGTGTCCGTCACCTTCAAGAGGTGTCCACACGTATAAAGCAAAAATGTAACATTTTTCGGTGTCGGTGTCGATCAGACGAGGTCCGTGACCTACCGACACCTCGACACCTCATCGACACATCTGGACACGTGTTGAACATCTCTAGACACGTGTCCGACACCTCATATAGGGTGTTCGAAGATATTGATTTATTTTTTTAATTGCCGGATAGTTGGACATGGTGCCGGACACCCATCGAAGAGGTACTGGACACCCATTGAAGAGGTGTCCACAAGCATAAAGCTAAAATATGTTGTTTCGGTGTCAGCGTCGATCAGACGCGGTGTCCGTGTCTATGCTACCTAATGGGGATCTCAATCCAATTGGGTCCCATCCTCCGTCAACAATCTCAATTGTTAATTCTCAAATGCCCAATGCAATAAAAATTAATAAAAATCACACATTCAATCCAATTGGGTCCCATCCTCCGTCAACAATCTCAATTCTCAATTCTCAAATGCTCAATGCAATAAAAATCACACATTCAATCCAATTGGGTCCCATCCTCCGTCAACAATCTCAATATCTCAAATGCTCAAAGCACAATTAACAATCTAAAATCATTAATTAACAACCTAAAATCATCAATTAATAATCTCATTTACTTCAAATGCACAGCTAATAACCTAAAAGCATCAATTAACAACCTAAAATCATCTATCGATTGGATTAGGGCATTCAATTTAGGGTTCAATTAGGGGTTCAAATAGTTTAATTTAGGGTTCGGTTCAATTAGGGGTTCAAGTAGTTTAATTATGGTTCAATTACATCAATTTAGGGTTCAATTATAGTTCAATTTAGTGGTCGGTTGAATTAGGGCATTCAATTAGGGGGTTCAATAAGTTCAATTTAGGGTTCGGTTGGATTAGGGCATTCAATTTAAGGTTCAATTAGGGGTTCAATTAGTTTAATTTAGGGTTCAATTCGATTAAGGCATTCAATTTAGGGTTTAATTAGGATTCAATTACTTCAATTTAGGGTTCAATTAGGGGGTTTTATTAGTTCAATTTAGGGTTCGGTTGAATTGGGGCATTCAATTTAGGGTTCAATTAGTTCAATTTAGGGTTCGAT